>DWTS01000038.1:0-21721 GCA_018250615.1 Oechydrus chersis rufus | reverse complement strand
GCTTTCAAATCTGAAATTTATATGAAGCTCTCACGACAATATTTGCGCTATATGTGGATTATTACATATTGTTTAGGAGCTTCGCCACGTGCCAATGCTGGATTTTTTACTGATAGAAATGAAAAAATACAGGAACCTGTACGTTCTATTAGAAATTCTAAATTTGGCTATCGGAACACGCCTGATATTTTCGTAAGCTATCAGAGTCTTGAACAGTATTATGATGACTTGCAAACTTACGTCAAAAAGGGTGCACTCTCTGAGATGAAGGAGTTTTATTCTGCTGTTCGTTTACGTGGTGGAAAGCGGGCGGAAGAGTTGCTGGACGTGGGCGTTCAGTATGTCGAGTTTCGCAATTTTGACTTGAATCCTTTTGTGCGAGTCGGGTTGGATGAAGATACTGCTCGATTTATCCACCTTTTTAGCCTTTATCTGATATATAAAGAGGAAGAAGAGACGCCAGATGAAGCACAAAGATTAGGTTATACAATAAATGATGTTGTAGCTTTAGAAAATCCTTTAGAAAAAACAGCTTATTATAATGAAGGCAAGCACTTTTTCGATCACATGCGCAGGTTTGCCCAGAACTTAGACTTTGCCCAAGATGATTTGGCGCTGATTGATAAGTTTGCTCAAATGCTGGAAAAACCTGAAACCACAATTGCTGGACAGATGGAGCTGGCTTATCGTCAAGACAAAGCTTTTGCTTTGGACTTGTCTCGCAAATACCATCAGCAATCCTATAAACATCCTTTTCAATTAGCAGGCTTTACACATCTCGAACTTTCGACGCAAAATTTGCTTTTTGATGCTATTCAAAAAGGCTTAAAAGTTGAAATTTTAGATGCACAAGACCAGATGATTGCTTTAAGTTATAAATCTCATACAGAAATTATCGAAAAAGGGAATATGACTTCGAAAGATTCCATGGTCGCTTATGCCATTATGGAAAATAAAGTGGTCACGAAAAAGCTGCTCGGTCGGGCATATTTAAAAACTCCGCAAGGGCAAGAATTTAGCAATTTAGCAACTGCACAGGCTGCCTTTCCACTTTTCGAATCGGCCGCAATTGTTGTCAAGCCTAAATCAACGAATTATGGCATAGGAATTTCTATCTTTAAAAAACCAGCGACACAAGAACAGTTTTATAAAGCTCTAGAAATTGCGTTCAGAGAAGATAAAGAAGTTCTTGTTGAACGATTTGTTTCTGGTACCGAATACCGTTTCTTTGTACTGGATGGCAAGACAAGGGCAGTCCTTCGCCGGGATGCCGCACATGTTATTGGTGATGGAGTATCCACGATCAGCCAACTGGTCGCACAGAAAAATGAGAACCCTCTACGTGGCCACGATCATCGTTTCCCCTTGGAAAAAATCCAGATTACTGCCACCGAAAAACTTATGCTGGACGTCCAAGGTTATACGGAACAGAGTATCCCTGGAAAAGACGTAAAGGTAAACCTCCGAGAAAATTCTAATGTGTCGACAGGTGGAGACTCTATCGATGTCACGGATGAGATGCCTGAAATCTATAAGAACATTGCTGAAAAAGCTGCTGAAGCTCTGCAAGTCAAGATCACTGGAGTGGATATACTGATCGAAGATCTCAATGATAGCTTGGGTGAAAAGTACAGTATAATTGAAGCTAACTTTAATCCTGCTATGCTTTTCCATCTCTATCCGTTGAAAGGGAAAGGTCGTCGGGTAACTATGGACGTTTTGCAATTCCTTTTTCCAGAAATTTTTGCCTAATAAATAAAATTCCTCTACTCGTGAGGGATTTTATTTATTGTACGGTATTTATGAACATTTGATATGAAAAAATTGATAATAAATTTATACTTTTTTATTTTTGTGCAGAATATGATAGAATAGACTTAACAAATAGAATAGGATAAAAAGGCGGTTTCAAATTTTTGAATCTGTCTTTTTATCGGGTATCGGGGTATAGTTATGAAAAACAAACAATGGATGATTAACCTAGCAATTTCAAACTTATTGCTTGTGTTCTTAGGTGTAGGTCTCGTTATTCCTGTTTTGCCACAACTGAAAGAGCAAATGCATTTTTCAGGAACAACAATGGGAATGATGATTTCGATTTTTGCTATTGCCCAATTGATTGCCTCTCCAATCGCTGGGCATTTATCGGATAAGGTTGGACGAAAAAAGCTCATTGCTTTGGGTATGATTATTTTCGCCTTTTCTGAACTTTTATTTGGTTTAGCACAAGTAAAAGCTCTTTTTTACGTGTCTCGCGCTTTGGGAGGCATTGCAGCAGCTTTATTGATGCCTTCTGTTACAGCATATGTGGCAGATTTGACAACATTAGGCGAACGTGCCAAAGCCATGGGTAAAGTTTCAGCAGCAATCAGTGGAGGATTTATCATTGGTCCTGGTGTCGGAGGATTTTTAGCGACTTTTGGTATAAGGGTTCCTTTTTTTGTGGCTGCACTATTAGCTTTCATCGGATTTATTTTGAGTATGACTGTGTTAAAAGAGCCAGAAAAAACAATGGATATTAATCCTGACACACCAAAAGCATCTTTCTTGGATATTCTCAAAAATCCAATGTTCACATCGCTTTTTGTCGTTATTTTAATTTCTTCGTTTGGTCTGCAAGCCTTCGAATCAATTTATAGCATCATGGCGACAATCAATTTTGGCTTTACTACAAGTGAAATTGCTTTAGTAATTACAGTAAGTGGTATTATCGCCCTTTTCTTCCAACTCTTCCTGTTCGACTGGATTGTTGGAAAGATTGGTGAAATGCATTTGATTCATTTGACCTTCTTTGCAAGTGCGCTCTTTATTGCTATTATTGCTTTTACAGGTAATCGCATCACTGTTGCTATTTCTACATTTGTTGTCTTCCTCGCCTTTGATTTATTTAGACCGGCAGTAACAACTTACTTGTCAAAACACGCAGGAGACCAACAAGGAGCAATCAATGGATTGAATTCAACCTTTACAAGTTTTGGTAATATTTTAGGTCCATTGGCTGCAGGAGTAATGTTTGATATCAATCATTTCTTCCCTTACTATATCTCTGCGATTATCTTGTTTGGTACCGGTGTATTGTCAATGCTTATGAACCGTAAATCGAAAAAAATGAAAAATTAAAAAAGAGTTCTTTACGAAGAACCCTTTTTTATTTGGCACTCGCAAAGATTACCAAGTAAAGTAACGAATCAATTTGAAAATTCCTAAGATAAGAACAACAACACCGAGAAGTGTCCAAAGTGCCATTGCACCCCATAAGGGTGTGAGCAAGAGCATGAAGCCCGCAACGACACTGAGAAGTCCTGAAAGAATTGTCCAAGGTTTAGATGGAGAATATGGAACAAACCCAAAGGAAACAAAGCCTTCAGTAATCCATGTGAATCCAACTAAAATACCAATGATGATAAACAAGGTAGCTGTTGCAGCTGTCAAGTTAATTAAAGAGAAAATCCCCGCAACCAAGTAAACCGTACCTAAAAGAAGATGTCCAAAGCGTGACCACGGATTTTCATTCATCAAGGCAAAGATAGAAACAAGATAAGAAACCCCAATTAAAATGAAGGAAATCCCAATCAAAACTGTTCCAACTTGTGCTGTACGTCCAGGCCAAAACAAAATGAGTAATCCAATAAGTGTGGAAATAAGACCATTAATTCCGACGTTGTTACGTAATTTTTTCGAAAAGTTTTCAGAAAACATATTTATACCCCTTTCTTTTCTGATAATTTAATTATAACTTATTTTGAAGAGAAGTGCCCATAATATATTTGCCTAGTTATTATAATTGACATTCTGAAAAAGGACATTTATACTTAAGGTAAAATGAGAGTCGAAGGAGAAAAAAATGCAAATATCAAGTCGCTTTACGATTGCACTTCATATTTTTGCCTGTATCCATACCTTTGAGGGAGAACATAAGATTACCAGTGATTTTTTGGCTACAAGTATTAATGTAAATCCCGTGATTATTCGAAGAGTATTACAGCAACTGAAAGCTAACGAATTAGTGCATGTTGTACGCGGGAGTGGTGGAGCTGCAATCGCTAAATCAATTGAAGACATTAGTTTATTCGATATTTATAGTGCGGTTGAAGTCATTAATAAAAATGGCTTATTCCATTTTCACGAACATCCCAGCCCTGACTGTTCTGTCGGGAAAAATATCCATCAGGTACTGGATGATAAACTTGATTTAATTCAAAAAGCGATGGAAGACCAAATGAAGGCGATGAGTTTACAAGAAGTAATTACTGATATTGATCATTATGTGGCGATAAATCCTTAAGAAACCAAATCGTTGACATTTAATAAAAGCTTATGTAGAATTAGTTGTAACAAAAAATATTACAACGAAAAAGACATGGAGGTCTAATATGAAATTAGCAGTAGTAGCAGCAAATGGTAAAGCCGGTCGTCTTATTGTACAAGAAGCAGTAGACAGAGGCTTGGATGTAACAGCAATTGTTCGAGGCGAAAACAAAACAGTAGCTCCATCTTCTATCCAGAAAGATTTGTTTGATTTAACTAAAGAAGACATCAAGGATTTTGATGTTATTATCGATGCTTTTGGAACATGGGCAGAAGATAGCTTGGAGCAACATACTACTTCAATCCAACATCTTGCTGATCTTGTTGAAGGTACGGACAAGCGCTTGTTGATTGTTGGTGGTGCCGGAAGTCTTTATCTTAATCCAGAACATGATTTGGCACTTTATCAATCAGAAGGTTTCCCAGATGCTTTCAAACCATTGGCAACAGCTATGTCTGATTCATTAACTGCGTTGAGAAAACGTCAGGATGTGAAATGGACTTATGTAAGCCCTGCTGCAGACTTCCAAGCAGATGGTGAAAAAACTGGAGACTATGTTGTTGCGGGAGAAGAGTTTACGGTTAATGACAAAGGCGAAAGTGTGATTAGTTATGCAGACTATGCGAAAGCGATGATTAATATTGCACTAGAAGGAAATTATGTCGGACAACGTATCAGCGTTTTTCAAAAATAGTAAAAATAAGAGGGATTTTCTCAAGAAAATCCCTCTTATTTTTATATGTAAATTTATGAGCAAATAGTTTGACCTTTACTGACCAAAAGAGTATAATTAAGAGGTAGTAAGAAAAATGAGAAAAATACTACATTACTATGAAATGAATCGAGGTGCATTATGGACATCGAAAAAATGACAACAAGTATGCAAAAATCGCTTTATGAAGCGCAACAAATTGCGCAGACTCGCCATCATCAAGCGATTGAAATTCCACATTTATGGCGAATATTTGTACAACCGAGCAGTTTTGCCTTTAATTTTTACAAAGATTCAGAAATTGACATTGAAGAATTTACAAAAGTTATTGAAAAAGAAATAGATAAAATTTCTTCTGTTGAGGGAAGCAATATTACCTATGGTCAAAATATTAGCGCAGATCTCTTTAATCTGTTCAATGCAGCAGATAAGATTGCCAAAGACATGGGTGATGAATATCTCTCAACTGAAATTGTACTCTTGGCCCTTTTTGAGTTAAAGAAAAATCCTTTAACAGAATATCTGGTTAGCCATGGAATGAATAAAGAAAAAACGAAATTAGCAATTGAAAACCTACGAGGAGGTGATAAAGTGACAAACCAAAATGCTGAAGATACATATAAAGCACTTGAAAAATACGGCGTCGACCTTGTTGCTCAAGTGAAATCAGGAAAACAAGATCCTGTAATCGGACGTGATGAAGAAATTCGTGATATTATTCGTGTCTTATCACGTAAAACAAAAAATAACCCGGTTCTAATTGGTGAACCTGGTGTAGGTAAAACAGCCATTGTTGAAGGACTTGCGCAACGTATTGTCCGTAAAGATGTACCTGAAAATCTAAAAGATAAAACAGTATTCTCTTTGGATATGGGGGCACTTATTGCAGGTGCTAAATATCGTGGTGAGTTTGAAGAACGTCTGAAAGCAGTACTGAATGAAGTTAAAAAGTCTGACGGACAAATTATTCTCTTTATTGATGAGTTACACACGATCGTCGGTGCTGGTAAGACTGAGGGTTCAATGGATGCTGGTAATCTTTTGAAACCGATGCTTGCACGTGGTGAATTGCATTTAATTGGTGCAACAACTTTGGACGAGTACCGTAAATATATGGAAACAGACAAAGCTTTGGAACGTCGTTTCCAAAAAGTTCTAGTTACTGAACCAACAGTTGAAGATACTATTTCCATTCTGCGTGGTTTGAAAGAACGTTTTGAAATTCACCACGGTGTAACAATCCACGATAACGCATTGGTTGCAGCAGCAACACTTTCTGATCGTTATATTACAGACCGTTTCTTGCCAGATAAAGCGATTGACTTAGTCGATGAAGCCAGCGCAACAATTCGTGTTGAAATGAATTCTCTGCCAACAGAACTCGACCAAGCAAACCGCCGCTTGATGCAGTTGGAAATTGAAGAAGCAGCGCTCAAAAAAGAACGTGATGATGCTTCGAAGAAACGTTTAAATATCATTCGTGAAGAAATTGCAGAACTTCGTGAAGAAAACAATCAACTTAAAGCCCAATGGGAAGCTGAAAAGAAAGAAGTGGGCAATATTTCTGATAAACGGAATGAACTGGAACGTGCACGCCATGAATTAGAAGAAGCACAAAATGAAGGTGACTTTGAAAAAGCAGCGGCCTTACGTTACGGTAAAATTCCAGAAATTGAACAATCACTGAAAGAGCTTGAAAGCAAAGCAAAATCAGATGATCTCAGTCTTGTTCAAGAATCTGTCACTGAAGAACAAATTGCGGAAGTTGTGGGCCGTATGACAGGTATTCCTGTGACAAAACTGGTGGAAGGTGAACGTGAAAAACTCCTTCATTTACCAGAAACTCTTCATCAACGTGTAGTAGGGCAAGATGAGGCAGTTGAAGCTGTGTCTGATGCTATTATTCGTGCTCGAGCAGGAATTCAAGACCCTAATCGTCCTTTAGGTTCCTTCCTTTTCTTAGGACCTACAGGTGTTGGTAAGACAGAGTTAGCTAAAGCCTTGGCCGAAAATTTATTTGACTCCGAAGAACACATGGTTCGAATTGACATGAGTGAATATATGGAAAAACACAGTGTATCCCGTCTTGTCGGAGCTCCTCCAGGATATGTTGGTTATGATGAAGGTGGTCAACTGACTGAAGCTGTGCGCCGTAACCCATATACAATTATTTTGTTGGACGAAATTGAAAAAGCACATCCAGATGTCTTCAATATCTTGTTGCAAGTCTTGGATGACGGCCGTTTGACGGATTCAAAAGGCGTTTTGGTCGACTTCAAGAATACTGTTTTGATTATGACATCAAATGTCGGATCACAATATTTGCTAGACAATGTTGATGATCAAGGTGAAATATCTGAAGAAACAACTGAAGAAGTGATGAAACAATTGCGGATGCACTTCAAACCAGAATTCCTTAACCGTATTGATGATACTATTCTCTTCAAACCATTGTCATTGAATAATATTAAAAATATTATTGTGAAGATGACCGGTCAATTGACACAACGTCTTGAAGAAATGTCTGTTGAACTAGAACTCAGTGAAGAAGTCAAAGCATGGATTGCAGAAAATGCTTATGAACCAGCTTATGGTGCACGTCCATTAAAACGTTACTTGACAAAAGTTATTGAAAATCCACTTGCTAAATTAATTATAGCAGGTAAAATTCCACCAAAAACTAAAGTTCTTGTCAAACTTGTCGATAATAAAATTGACTTTGATATCTTACCCATCGAAGAATAATTGAAGAAAAAGAGAAAAGCCCGCGTTATCTCGGGCTTTTTGTATATAAAAATAGTGTTTTGTCGAAATTTACAGATAATTCTTGACAACTTATAGCTTTTAGATGTAAAATATAAACACGATATATAGGAGGAGTCAATCATGGAAAAAACTTTCTTTATTATTAAACCTGACGGCGTTCAACGTGGTCTTGTAGGTGAAATATTGAAACGAATCGAGCAGCGTGGTTTTCAGCTAGAAAAACTAGAACGACGTTCTGCTCCAAATGGAGACTTGATTGACAAGCATTACGAAGCATTAGTTGATAAAGATTTTTATCCAAGTATTCGTAGTTATATGACTTCTGGACCAGTAGTTGTTGGTGTGATATCTGGTGTAGAAGCTATTTCTTGCTGGCGCACAATGATGGGGACAACTAATCCTAGTCAAGCTCAACCAGGGACTATTCGTGGAAATTTTGCTCAATCACCTGAAAAAGGTAAAGCCATTAAAAATATTGTCCATGGATCAGACTCACCGGAATCTGCAGAGCGAGAAATAGCACTCTGGTTTTCATAAACAGAAATAACGTCAAGGACAAAGGCTTTCCATGGAAGTTTGAGCGACAAAGCTCTAAACATTAAAGGAAAGTCTTTTTTTGTTTGCTATTTTATTCAAGGAGAAGAATATGAAAGAATTTTGGGGACTTCATCCGACCATTAAAATTAGGTTAGTGATGAATTTTTTAGGAGCACTATGCTTTAGTACAGTTGGTGGCTCCATGACAATTTACTATAATAAATATATGGGTGCTGGTATCACAGGACTCTTGCTTATTGTGAGCTCTATTATGGTTTTTTTGGTTGGCCTTTATGCGGGACATTTGACAGATTTAAAAGGTCGTCGGCCTGTCATGCTTTTTTCAACTGCAGTAACTGCAGTTGGAGCAGCACTGGCAACTTTTTCTAACTCGGGATTTTACTTTAATCCTTGGACAACCTTTTTCGGATTTTTAATCGTGAATTTTGGTTTTGGCTTTTTTAATACAGCCAGTCAAGCGATGATTGTTGATTTAACAACAAGTGAAAACCGGAGAACAGTCTACAGTATTCAATACTGGATTATCAATTTTGCTATTATGATTGGTTCGGGACTTTCTGGTTGGTTTTTCCGTGATTATTTGGTCTGGCTTTTGCTGGTGATCACTATTGAAGAAATTTTGAGTTTTGTCGTTGTCTTGTTTTGGATTGATGAGTCTTTTGACCCGCATCAAGAACATCAAAAGAAAGCGCCAAATATTATAAAAGCTTATTTCTTTGTGGCTAAAGACAGCATCTTTATGTCTTATTTATTTGCTTCGGTTTTTATTGCGATGATTTTTAATCAAATTGACTATTACTTGCCAGTACATCTAAGTGACAGTTTCTCAACAACACGAATTTTAGGGTTGGAACTTTATGGTCAACGGATGTTGACACTTTTCCTATTGATCAATACCTTGATTATCGTACTCTTTATGAGTAAAATGAATCAACTAACTAAAAATTGGTCGCGGAGCACAGGGATTACATTAGGAATTTTTCTCCAAGGTTTAGGTTTTATTATTGCCTTTTTAGGTCATAATTTAAGCTGGGAAGTTACAGCAGCAGTAGTTGCTACTTTGGGCGAAATGATTCTTGTACCTTTCTCTCAAGCTTTGAGAGCCGACTTGATGGAAGGTGATCATGTTGGGACTTATACGGGCGCCTTTTCAGTGACTCAGCCAGTCGCTTCCGTACTCTCAGGTGTTTTAGTTTCGCTGTCAGCACTCTATGGGAATATTGGCATGGCTATATTTATGGGAATAATTATCCTTTTAAGTATCCTTCCCTCACTGCGGGCTATTCAAATGCATGAAGCCTCATAGAATTTTAAAACGGTCCATGTTATAATAAAAAACAAAGGAGTAAAAATAATGTCAGAAGGAATTATTGCTCAAAAAATTGTTTCTACCCATGTAAACGTATAAATAAAATTTACATGGGAGAATAACAAGTGAAAGAAAACAAATATAATAATCAAGAATTTTTTTCAAAATATGCTCAAATGGAGCGTTCAAAATCAGGGTTAGAAGCTGCTGGAGAATGGTCAGAGCTACGAAATATTTTACCTGATTTTCATAACAAAAAAGTTTTGGACCTTGGCTGTGGATATGGTTGGCACTGCAAATATGCTGTTGACAATGGAGCATCTTATGTCTTAGGCACAGATATTTCGAGTAAAATGCTGGAAAGAGCGACAAGTAAAAACTCAGATGAGAAAATAACTTATCAATGCATCGCTATGGAGGACTTATGTCTTGAACCGGATTCTTTTGATGTGGTTCTGAGCTCATTAGCCTTACATTACATTGAAGATTTGCCCATGCTTTTTTCCAACATATACATGTGCTTAACTACGGGCGGTCAGTTTGTGTTTTCGGTAGAACATCCTCTTTTTACTGCATCTGGCCTGCAAGATTGGATTTATGATGCAAAAGGAAAAAAAGAGTACTTTCCTGTAGACAATTATTTCTACGAGGGAAAACGTAAGGTGTCCTTCTTAGGAGAAGAAGTAACTAAATATCATCGAACCTTAACCACATATCTCAACACATTGCTACAACTTGGTTTTGAACTTCAACATGTGATTGAACCTCAGCCACCTGAACAAATGCTTGTATTTGAAGAAATGCGAGATGAGCTGAGACGCCCGATGATGTTGATTGTTTCTGCAAGGAAAAAATAAAGAAAAGCTAGGAATAATTATTCCTAGCTTTTAATTTTCACACAGGAGGATTGTTTGTATGACGGAGTATGTGATATACTAAAGAAATAGAAAAAATTAGAAAAGGTGTTTTATGTCAGCCGTTAGTTTCATAGCTGTAATGTTGATTGGGGTCATTGCGGCAAATGTAATCAAAGAATTTTTCCCAAAAATATCTGAAACCTTTATTTTAATCGGAGTAGGAATTCTTCTGAGTTTCTTACCAGAGTTTAGGCATTTTGAGTTGGAGCCAGAGTTTTTCATGATGTTAATTATTGCACCTTTAATGTTTAATGAAGGTAGTAAAACATCTTTGAAAGAAGTTAGAAAAAATTTCAGAGGAATATTCTTTCTCTCCATTACTTTAGCTGTTGTAACTGTACTCTTTGTTGCAGCATTGACCACAAATATTATGGGCAGCTGGATTTTCCCCTTGGCAATTTGTTTTGCTGCTATTGTTACGCCAACAGACTCTGTTGCTGTTAAATCTATTATTGCGGGTAAAAAAATGCCACAAGGCGTAAATGAAGCTGTCGAGTTTGAATCTCTTTTCAATGATGCATCAGGTTTGGTCCTCTTAAGTTTGGGGCTTTCGGTGCTGGAAAGTGGTCATTTTAGTATTTGGAGAGGACTTGGCCAGTTTGCTTTTGTTTCCATTGGGGGAATACTTATTGGATTAATTGTCGGGACTTTCTTAGTTCGTATTCGCATTGCGATTAATCTTCGGGCAACAAATCCAGAAGCGACGATTATTCCGATTTCTATTTTAACGCCTTTTGCTCTTTATTTGCTTGCTGAGCATTTTGGTACCTCTGGAGTACTTGCAGTTGTTGCTGCAGGATTAATCCATAATTTTGAAGGCGATATGCTTAAACTTACGTCGACTAATGTTCAACTCACCAATAATACCATCTGGGAAATACTGAGTGGGATTCTCAACAATTTTGTCTTTATTTTATTAGGAGTAAGTCTCTTTGGTATTTGGGATATCTTTAAATCCTTAGGCTTAGAAGAAGCTGTTATACTCTTCTTTATCAGTGCTTTGGTTTACGTGCTGATGTTATTTATACGAAAATTCTGGACTAATCAAAGAGGTAATCGTTCTATCGAACATTTCTTCTCAAACGATAAGAAAGAGCGCAGTAAAGACTCCACTATTTTTGCTCTATCAGGAGCACACGGAACAATGACATTGGCAATGGCCTTCTCTTTACCCCTAAATACTGCTATTTTGAGCACTGAGAACAGAGAGATTATTATTAGTATGGCAACGATTGTCATTTTGCTCAGCCTTATCGTGCCTACATTTATCTTGCCTAAACTCTTGTCACCAATGAAAGCTGCAAGTTCAGACGACATTGATAGTGTTCGAAATGATATGGTTGACTATGCTATTTTACATATGATGCAAGTGATAGAGGACAGTAAGGTGCGCAGTAGCTTAACAAAGCAATTGCAATCACAAAAAGGTTTGCAAATTCCTGATCATAATAAGAGTAGTCGACTCATAGAAAACATTGTGACCTGGCAAGAAGCATTTTTGGATAGTTCAGATATTCAAGAAAATTTTTCAGCGAAAGCTATTGACTACTTCAGAATTTACTTGGAGAATAGCAGCAAGCGCGCCATGAGTAAAAAAATTAGAAGAATGTTTTCGAGAAGAAGTCGATTACGTGGAGCTGATCAAAGTGAGATGCAAGAATTCATAGCCGTAAGAAATGAACTTGGGCATTTAGAGGATGTTCTTTATGAGGCCACAATGGAAAAATTAAATCGTCTTGAAAGAGAACGATTTGAGAAGAAGGTTACTGATTTCAGCGACATTGAAGAAGTGAAGCGAGTCTTCGAAAATAGACATTACCGTATGCGAAATGAAATTCAAGAAGAAACAATCGTGCCTAACGAACTACTTATTGAAGCTTTCCAACTTGAATATCAGTATGTACTGGATCAGGTGAAATCGGAAACTATCTCAAAAGAAACAAGCAACAAACTCTTTAAAGAAATCAATAACGCGCAAGTTTTACAACTACAAAATCAATAAAAAGCCTTAAGGCTTTTTTATAATAACTTTCGCTTAAGAAAAGTACTGTAAAATAAAAAATAATAATTAAATTTAAAATGTCTTTGTGACAGACGGCCGTTTATAAGTTGCTCACAGATAAGGGGAGATTATGGTTTCAAGAAGATCAAAAAGAAATAAAAAAGGAATTTTGAGAAGATTAATTGGTTTTCTTGTTGGGCTTATTATCGTGCTTGCGCTTTTTGTGGGAGGTCTTGTTTTGCTTGGGCGTTATGCAATTGCCAATAATACGGATAATCTTCTGTCGAAAGTTATTCCCTATTCAGAAAGTTTGACTGATGCTTCAGGAAATATTGCTCCAGCCAGTCCAGAAGCGATTGTCTCAACACTGAATCAAAATGCCAGCAATATTGTGAGTCGTTCGCAAGGTTTTATTGATTCAGCCCAAGCCACAACAGATGGACAGACAGTAAAATATACAGTAAGTTCCTCTAAAATGAACGGCTTCCTATCTCACAGCATCTTAGCAACAAATGGTGATCAGATAGAAAAAGTTGCCGATAAAGTTTTAGAATCAATGAAAGCTTCTGGGGTAAATCATCCTCAACTTGTTGTGAATCTTACCGATGATCAAGGCAAAACAATTCAAACTATTGATTATAGATAAAGAGAGTAAAAAGTTTCTTGACCTGAGCAAGAGGCTTTTTACTCTCTTTAATTTTATGTTATAATTAGAAAAAATGAGAAAGTAGGCCCAAATTTATGGAATATCAATTGAGCTCAACATCAGCTTTTCCACTTGTACATGTTACCCTGCAAGATAAGGAAGAAATTCAGATTGAGTCAGGAGCAATGGTTTACCACAACCCTTCAGTTACGCTTGAAGGTAAGATGAATAGCAATGGGAGAGGTGGTATTGGTGGCGCCTTGAAAGCTCTTGGGCGCTCAATAACAAGTGGTGAAAGTTTCTTTATCACTAAAGTCAAATCAAGCAGTGCTAATGGTCAAATCACTTTGGCGCCAGCTACTCCGGGTGCTGTGAAAGAACTTAATATTGGTCAAGAACAATGGCGTTTGAATACAGGGGCCTTCCTTGCAAGTGATGGGGATGTTCACTATACGATGGAACGACAAAAACTAAGTGGAGCTCTTCTTGGTGGAACTGGTGGTCTGTATGTTATGGAAACACAAGGAAGTGGCCGTATGTTAGTTAATGGCTATGGTGATATTGTCGAAATTGAATTAGATGGTACAGAAGAATATATCGTGGACAATCATCACGTCCTTGCATGGAGCAAAACGCTTGATTATTCAATCGAAGTCGCTTCTGGAACTTTTGGTTTTAAAACTGGTGAAGGGCTTGTCAACAAATTTAAAGGTCGTGGTAAAATCATGATTCAAAGCCGTAATATGGAGGCTTTTGCTGAGTCAATCATCCCTTTCTTACCAAGTAATGGTTAAATAAAAAAAAGCTATCGGTGATAGCTTTTTTTATGTTTATGAATCTGATAGTTTTTGATTAAGCAGTGAGAGTTTTCTATTGCCTCGGTAAAGTTCAAATATAGTCCAAATGAGTAAAGCAATTACTAAAACAATAAGTAGAATTGCGGTTCCATCTGCAAGATAGGCAAGATTCTTAGGAAATAGACTTTCAATTTGGTCTGGTAGACCAATAAGATTAAGGTAAGTCAACGCAATGACAGAGAACCAACCAAAGAGTTGAACAATCCAATTGTTTTTAAATTTACCCATTTCATTTTTACTATTTGTAAGCATTAGAAGAGGAATAATGGAGAAGGGCAGTGCAAATGCAAGAAAGACTTGCGAATTATTCATGAGATTGTTAATGGCTTCATGCTGTGCTTTTAGACTGTAGCCACGTGTCATCGTAACACAAATCAAGACAGGAACGACAGATAGTAAGCGCGTGATTAGACGACGCGCCCACATTGGCATCCGCATATGGATAAATCCTTCCATTATGATTTGTCCTGTTAAAGTCCCCGTGATTGTCGAATTTTGCCCAGAAGCCAGTAAAGCTACGGCAAATAAGGTAGATAAAGCACCTGTCTTAGCAACATCCGCAAGTACACCATTACTTAATAAATCTGGTGTCGAAAGGGCATCGTAAAGGCCAAAAAATGAAGGGTCATCAATGACACCTGTCTTAAATACAGCAACACCCATAATGAGCAATAGCGAATTAACAACAAAAGCTAAACTCAATTGGATATTAGAATCCCAAGTTGAAAAACGAACAGCTCGAGCGATATCTTTATCGTCATCATGGTCAATTTTACGACTTTGTGAAATTGAAGAATGGAGATAGAGATTATGTGGCATTACAGTTGCCCCAATGATACCAAGAGCTCCTGTTAAAGGTGTCATTCCTGCAATAGAAGGGGAAGTAGCAAAGGTCCGTGTATTTGGAATAAAACCTTCAACAATTCCTTTCCAATCGGGATTAGACAAAGCAACTTGATAGGTGAAAATAAATAAAATCACTAATATTAGACACACAACAAGAGCTTCAATCTTTCTAAAACCTACTTTTGTGAGGAGCAAGAGTAAAAAGACATCAAAAACCGTAATGAAGACCGCTAGAATAAGCGGAATATCGAAAAGTAAATACAGTGCGATTGCTGCACCAATAACTTCTGCAATGTCTGTTGCCATAATCGCAAGCTCTGTAAGTATCCATAGGATGATTCCTAAAGTTTTGCTGGTACGTGCACGGATAGCTTGGGCGAGGTCCATCTGGCTAACAATCCCAAGTTTTGCTGACATGTACTGAAGGAGCATAGCAATTAGGCTTGACATCAAAATGACAGAAATCAATAAATATTGAAAATTTTGTCCACCTGTGATTGAGGTTGACCAGTTTCCCGGATCCATGTAACCCACAGCCACTAAAGCTCCAGGTCCTGAATATGCAAGAAGTGTCCTAAAAAACTTACCATCTTTTGGAACTTTTACTGTGCCGTTAATCTCTTGGAGAGACTTTCCGTTTGTATGATAAATCAACTTATGTGGTTGATTTTTAAAATCATTCATTTTTACCTTCTCTAAGTTGAACTATATTCAACATTGTTTTTTAATATTACTGTTAATATAAGAGAAAATGTCTAGGTGTTTTCGTTTTCTAAAGCAGAAGCAACGGTTCCAGTTCTTTGCATTAGTAAGATTTTTTCTTGTAAAAATTGAGGAATAACCGAAACTTGGCCATTGTCCTCTTTTAGAATAATTGATCCATCCTGAAGCCGCTCAATAATCTGAATAAAGTGCGGGATGTTAATGTTTAACTTTTCAAAGAAGGCTTGTGCTTCCTCGTTTAAAGTCGTGATATAGTAACTTTTGTTTTCCTCAGCTTGCTTTAGCGGAATTTCTACTTTATTTTTTTTCCAAAACACTTCTGAAGGAATGGTTGAACCATGTGGATCAACAGCAGGATAATCTAATAAAGCATAGAGGTATTCCACAAGCTTTGGCGAAGAGGCGTGTTCTAAATTTTCAGCTTCATCATGAACTTCCTCTGTAGAATAGCCAAGTTTGTCCACTAAGAAACTTTCCCAAACACGATGGCTTTTAATAATAAAGCGAGCCTGAACCTTGCCTTGCTCTGATAAATTTACACCACGATATGGTGCATAGTCTACAAGTTGTTTTTTTGCTAATCTTTTAATCATTTCAGTTGCACTAGGCGCAGCAACAGATAATTTTTTTGCAATAAGTTGTATACTGACAGCTGAATCATCTCCCGCACGTTCCAAGGTATAAATAGCCTTAAGATAATCCTGCTCATTTTTTGTTAGTTTTAACACCTGAGTTTCTCCTTATATTATAACAAGAATATTATAGCACGTCCTTATTTATTTTTCAATAATATAAGGGCGACCTAATGAGGGCATTGTTTACAAATGAAGATTAAAAAGCCACAAACATTTTTAAATTTGTGGCTTTTTAATCGCTTTAGTTCTTTTTGAGATGAATATCAAGTGCAAATTTGGTTTGGTTACTGATAAAGTAGGATTTAGAAAATTCAAAAGCATGTCCTTTTTGGTCGTAAGCAGTTTGCTCAATAACGAGGACGGGCGAATGACGTTCAATCTCCAAATTTTTGCTCACTTCCTCATCGGCTTGATCGGCGTAAATGACACGTTTAGCATCTACTAACTGTAGTTTTGCTTCCTGTCCCAGATAGTCATAGACAGAGCCTTCTAAGATTTCTTCGGTGATGGGAGCGATATAACTTGGCATGACAACATGTTCAAAACTATAAGCTTTGCCATTCAAAATACGAAGACGTTTAAATTCGTAAACCGGATCTGTTTTATTCAATAGAAGATGCTTTTGCTCTTCTGTTGAAGGTAAACGCGCATCAAAAAAGAGTATTTTACTTTTAATCTCTTGATCACGATGCGAATAAGTTACACCAATTGGTAAATCTAAAGGTAGAAGCTCTGTGGTTTCTTCCACTCTGGGACGAATATAAGTTCCGGAGCCTTGTTTACTAAAGATTAAGCCTTCGTTTTCTAATAAAGTGAGAGATTTTTTTAAAGTAATGCGTGACACATTATACTTTTCAGCAAAGAATTCTTGTGTAGGGAGAAGCGTTCCCGCTCGATAATGGTTGGTCAGGATGTCTCGTTTGATGTCAGCGTAGATTTCACGGTATTTGTACAATTTGTATACCTCGCTTTTTATGATTTGTATATATATTATATAACATTTTCTATAATTTGTCTACATTAATTTTATATTCATCTTTACAAATTTTAAAAAATTGTATATAATAAAAAACGGAAGCGGTTTCTTTTTGATGGAAGTGGCTTCTAAAAAAAGAAAAAGGAAGTGCGTATTATGAAAATTGATGTGCAGAAGTTTCAAGAACCATTACTAAAAGTATCTGCTTGGGTGGAGCGGAATACGATTTTACAGGCCATTAAAAATGCCTTTGTAAGGACAATACCGTTCACGGTTGTAGGTTCCTTCTCTAATCTGATCAAAATGCAGCTTGATGCCCTTATTAAAAACCAAGATATTCATAATGCTTTATTGACGAATATCAGTAATCTGTTTGGTTATATCGGAAATGCGACCTTAGGTATTGTTGCGCTTATTGTGGTCTTTTCTTCAGCATATTCTTATGCTTTCGAGCTCAAAAGAAATGAAAAAAACAGCCAACTTAATCCAATCATTGCAACTTTGCTAGCCTTTGCAGCATATTTCGTGATGGTACCCAATAACGTTAATTATTTGGATCCGAAAGCGGATATTGTTGAAGGTTTTTCAACCTCATTTTTCAGCTATGAAGGGATGTTTACAGCCCTCATCGTTGGTTTAATTGCCGTGGCTTTATTTGCACGATTTACACGAAGTAAATTTACAATCAAAATGCCCGGCAATGTGCCACAAAATGTATTTGATTCTTTCTTCTCATTAATTCCGATTAGTGGTGTACTGTTAATCTTTGGCGCAATTCGGATTGCCCTACAATCATTGGGCTATGTGTCATTACTGCAAATGATTTCTGAAGTACTTATTAAGCCTTTGCTAACAGTAGGTACAGGATTACCTGCCATTCTCATTGTTATTCTACTCCAACAAATCTTATGGTTCCTCGGCCTTCATGGTTTCAATATCGTTTGGGGTGTCGTATCAGCTTTCTGGCTCCCTATTTTCTTAGAAAATGTAGCAAAATTTGCTGAAACACAAAGTTTTACTGGCATTTCTATTGCGCCAAATACAATGACCAACGTATATGCCATGATTGGTGGTTCAGGTGCGACCTTTGGTTTAATTATCGCAATGCTTATCTTTACGAAGAAAGGCGAAAAAGAACGTGAAGTGGCAAAACTTGCTTTAATACCTGGATGTTTTGGGATAAATGAACCGGTTATCTTCGGCCTTCCTATCGTTCTTAATCCGTTAATGTTTATCCCCTGGGTGCTTGTTCCAATGATTAACGCTGTGATCGCTTATATTGTAACATCGATTGGCTGGGTTGTTCCTCTGGTCGTCCTGAATTCAGGAAATGAACCTATCTTTATCAGTACCTGGGTTTTAGGAGCCTTCCATATTAGTCCGGTTATATTGACCCTTGTTTTGGTTGTCTTAGACATTGTTTTATATGCACCGTTTGTAATTCTTAACCAAAAACAAGAACGTGCTGAACAAGCAGCAATGCTCAGTGCAGAATAGAATTTAAATAAGAAATAGAGGAAAGTACCCATGAAAAAAGTATATACTGTTGCACATACTCACTGGGATTTTGAATGGTATTTTACAAGACAAGAAGCTCGTGTGCAATTCATTTTTCACATGGATGAAGTTTTAGAAGCTTTGGAAAGTAATCAGTTGGATTTTTATACTTTAGATGGTCAAATGTCAATTGTCGAAGATTATCTCAGTCTCTTTCCTGAAAGAGAAAAACAGCTGAAAAAATTTGTCCAGGCGGGCAGACTCTTCGTCGGACCTTGGTTCACACAAATTGATGAAATGACAACTTCTGGGGAATCAATAGTGAGAAATCTACGTATTGGTATTCGTGAAGCAGAAGAACTAGGCAGCGCTATGAGAATTGGCTACTTGCCAGATTCTTTTGGTCAAAGTCAAGACATGCCGAAAATCTATCATGGATTTGATATCCAACATGCCCTTTTTTGGCGCGGGATGCCGAATGAAGCGAACACGCGCTACTTTTATTGGTCAAGTAATGATGGTTCAAAAGTACTGACAGCCAATATTAAAAATGGTTACTATGCGGGAGTTGATTTAGTAGAAAAGAATGATTTTTCAGACCTGGTTGAAAGAATATCAACACATACAAATAGCAACGCGCATCTTTTACCGGTGGGAGGGGATCAGCGTGCAGTTGATTTTAATTTAAAGACAAGGATCGATAAGGCAAATCAAGAAATTGAAGAATCAACAGTGTTTATTGAAAGTAACTACCCGCAATTTTTCAAGGCACTCGAAAAAGATGCCCAAGAATTTCTAGATATCAAGGGCGAGTTTATTGAGCCAATAGATTCCAAAATTCACCGTGGTATTTATTCATCACGTTATGACTTAAAACAAGTCTATGATCAACTTGAGCGTCTCCTAACTTATCAGTTAGAACCAATGTCTGTTTTAGCTGCACGTTATGGCATTCCTGTTAAACAAGGTCTAATAGATAGCTTGTGGAAGATAGTAAGCCGCGGTCAAGCACACGACAGTGCTGGTGGTTGTAATAGTGATAAAACTAACCGCGATATCTATATGCGTGGGATAAATGGCCTACAGGAAGCTCAGTCTTGTATGGACTACTTGCTCAGAAAATTAAGTATTTCACTAAATAGGAATCAAGAAGACAGTCTTTTCATGTGGAATCCTCTTCCTTTTGAGCTTAAAGTGATAAAGAAAGTCAAACTTTCTACACAAAATAAACATTTTTCACTCACTGACGACAGGGGAGAGAAGGTAGCTTTTGAGATTATTGAGCAAGTAATGGAAAATGCAGCACTGCTTCGCAGAAATCCTGAGGAAATGCTTGATGAATCTTACTATGTTAGTACAATAGCAGTAGAATGCACTTTACCAGCCATGGGCTATGTGCATTATCATGTTAGTGCCGAGGAAGAAAAGGCTCAAACACTGCTAAAGGCAACAAGGATTGAAAATGATTTTTATCAGATTGAGTTTACCGAGGGAAAGTTCAATCTTTGGCTTAAGAAGAACGGTAAAAAATATTTAGATTTTCTATCTTTTGAAGATGGAGGAGATGAAGGAGATACCTACGATTATTCACCAGCCTTTGCGGATTGGATCTTAAATCTGAACTTTAATAACAGTCAAACTTCTCATGTGGAACAAGGAAAATTACTAAGCCGAATAATTGTAGAAGGCGAATGGAACCTTCCTTATAACCTAGCATCACGGAAAGCACAACAACTTGATGGACAGGTCACATATACATTAACTTTAGAGCTTAATAAGCAGGATAATCGGATTCAGCTTAGACTAAATGTGAATAATCAAGTGCTTGATCATCGTTTACGCCTAGTACTTAAAACAGATGTTCAGTCTGAGTTTTCGACCAGTGATACACCTTTTGGTATTATCAATCGACCGATTGAAGAAAAGCACTTGCAAGATTGGCGAGCAAGAGGATATAAAGAAGAACCCACAAGCATGCGTCCGATGATTCACTTCGCCAATCTTCATGATACGAAGACAAGCTGGAGTTTCTTAAGTAAAGGAACAAAAGATTTCCAAGTTCTTAATAAGGAGCAGCAAGAGCTTGCCATTACCATATTTAGAGGCGTGGGTTACCTAGGAAGACCAGATACACAAAGACGACCAGGAGATGCTTCTGGTTTGCAAACCAGAGAGGTTGAAACACCTGATAGCCAACTTTTAGGGGAAGTTTTCTTTGAAGGAAATATCGTGATAGACACTGATTTTAATGCTGCAGCTCTCCAAAATCAATACCTACTCACTACACAGGAAAATATATATTACCAAACACAGACAATCAATCGTTTTAGCACACCAATAGAATATTTCCCTATAAACAAGAAGAAGCTAGAATTAAAAGAGCAACAGGTAATAGCTTTAGCAAACAGTGAAGTAGCCTTCAGCAGCATGGAAACTAGTATCGATCAAAGAGGAATACAACTACGGCTCTATAATCCCTGTGATACTGCCCAAGATATGCCGGGAATCATCAAACTTCAAGATCCAGCAACAATTAAGCTGTTAAACTTGGAAGGTAAAATTATTGGCAATCTTGAAGATTCTGCCGAAGAGCTCATAATGGAAGAATTTAGACCAGGTGAAATTAGAACTTATGGTATCTTTTTCAAAAAATAGTAGGAGGACAAAGGAGTTGATAAAACAAGAAGAGTTAATCTCCAAGATTAAAAAACATGCAGAGACAATTCGTCTATGGGATGACCGAGCTACATCACTTTTTCAAGATGCCATAGTGGATACTATTTCAAACACCGTTTCAGTACGTGAAAATGGGGAAATATTTGTGGCCACAGGTGATATTCCGGCAATGTGGTTAAGAGATTCTACCTTTCAAATACTCCCATATTTGGAAATGGCGGATTCTATTCCGGAGATAACATCTTTGGTTCACGGTGTGTTGAGGCAACAATTACGCTATATTAATCATGAC
>DWTS01000037.1:0-22119 GCA_018250615.1 Oechydrus chersis rufus | reverse complement strand
TAGGAGGAAGAATAAATGGGAAATAACATACTTATACTAGCAAGTTTTGTGCTTTGCTTTTTGTTAGGCTACACTGTTGGCATTCGTAAATATCATAAAAAGATAAATGCTGCAATTGACTATGAGTTGAAATTACCTACAAGTGATTATCAAAAAGGATGGCTTGATTGTTTAGGTTTCATCCTTAAACAATAAAAGAAAGGAAGCGGAAAGATGGAACAGCCAGAAAAAAACATCAAATTAGCCTATGATGGTGAAATCCATCTTGCAGTTGGTGCTTCAAAAACCGAGAAAAAATGGAAAAATCGGCAGATGTCTTGGTCTGACTTTATCCAACGGCTAAAAACTCCGACGGTTACACAAGAGACTGTCGAGGACTATAAAAAAATGCCGAAGTCCAAGCAAGGCGAGGTCAAAGACGTTGGCGCGTTTATTGGTGGTTGGTTAAAAGAAGGACGACGAAAAAGAGGAAATACGCAACAGCGTAGCCTTGTTACGTTAGATGCCGATAGTACGACGTTAGACTTTTGGGACGATGTACAGCTGTTATTTGACCATGCTGCAGCTGTTTACACGACACACAGCCATTTAGTCAAAGGTCCGCGCTATCGACTGATTATTCCGTTAAGTCGCCCAGTGACCGCCGAAGAGTATGAGCCCCTAGCGAGAAAGCTTGCGGAGTTTTTCGGCATGGATAACTTTGACGATACGACCTATCAGGCAGAACGTTTAATGTATTGGCCCAGCCATTCAATTGACGGGGAGTATTTCACCGATAATATCGATTTGCCTTGGGTCGACCCTGACGAGATTCTAAGCCAGTACGAAGACTGGCGAGACGTGAGTTTTTGGCCTGAAAGTTCTCGCGGGCATTCAATTCGTGAAAGACAAGCAAAAAAAGCAGGCGACCCATTAGAGAAAAAAGGAATTGTAGGCGCGTTTTGCCGTACGTATGACATTGTTTCAGCGATTGAAACCTTTTTACCTGACATCTACGGACCGACAGGAAGAGAGGACCGCTGGACGTTTTTAGAAGGTTCTACTAGTGGTGGGCTAGTGATTTATGATGATAAGTTCGCTTATTCTCATCATGGTACGGACCCAGTAGGTGATCAACTGGTGAACGCGTTTGACCTTGTCCGTATCCACCTGTTTGGCGATTTAGATGAAGATGTCAAACCTACGACGCGGATTGACCGTTACCCATCGTTTAAAGCGATGCGAGAGTTTGCGATGGAAGACAAGCAAGTGAAGACCTTAATTCAAAGCGAACGGTTGTCACAAGCGTTAGAAGACTTTGACGGCGAGCTAGACGAATTGGAAGAGAACGACAAAGACTGGTTTACAAAATTGGACCTCGAAATTGACGAATACGGTCAGATTATGGCTTCTGCGAAAAATTTAGAAGTCATTATGCTGAACGACCCGAACCTCAAAAAGAAAATTTTTATGAACAGTTTTTCTAATCGTATTGAGGTGAAAGACAACTTGCCTTGGCGAAAATTAGACCGAGACAAGATGTGGAAGGACAGCGACGATGCGGGGTTACGTGTATACATCGAAAAAATTTACGGTATTGTGAACCGTGGCAAAATCGATGATGCGCTAGTCCAAGAAATTGAAAGAAACTCGTATGATCCAGTGAAAGAATACCTAGAGAGCTTGCACTGGGACAGAGTGCCTCGCGTAGAAACTTTGCTAATAGACTACTTAGGCGCAGAAGATACACCGTTCAATCGAGTAGTTACGAAAAAATTTCTTACTGCTGCCGTAGGGCGTATTTTTGTGCCAGGGATTAAGTTTGACTACATGCTAGTGACTAGTGGACCGCAAGGGATAGGAAAAACGCTATTGCCTGCAAAATTGGCGGGAGACTGGTTTTCTAACAGCTTAGAAGGTGTGACGGGGAAAGATTCCTATGAAGCGTTACAAGGTGTTTGGATCATGGAAATGGGCGAATTGTCAGCGACAAAAAAAGCAGACATTGAAGCTACCAAGCATTTTATTAGCAAGCAAGAAGACATTTTCCGCGTTGCTTACGGTCGGCATAAGTCCTATTTTAAACGCCGTTGTGTCTTTTGGGGAACAACAAACGACAACGAGTTTCTGAGAGATAAAACAGGAAATCGGCGTTTTTGGCCAGTAGATGTCGGCATTCAACCGATTAAAAATAAGGTGTGGGAAATGACCGACGAAACGCGCAATCAGATATGGGCAGAAGCCGTTGAGTTGTGGCAAGCAGGAGAACCTTTGTATCTAACAGACGAACAAGAAAAACTAGCACTAGAAGCCCAAGAAATGCACACGGAAACCTCTAGCATGGAAGGCGAAATCCTTGAGTATTTGGAAATCCCAATAACGGAAGATTGGTACAAACGAAGTAAGCAAGAAAGACGAGAGTATATTCAGGGGTGGGGCACGGATATTCAGGAAGAAGGCGAGATTGTTAGAAACCGAGTATGTGTCGCGGAGGTTTGGAATGAATTGTACAACGGAGATTCTAAAAATATACATCCAGCTAAGGCGGCAGAAATTCGTCAAGTTTTAAGCCATTTATCTGGTTGGGAAAAATACAAATTAAGTAGAGGCAGACTTAAATTTGGTCCAGGTTATGGATTACAAACAGCATTTACTCGATGTGAATGACGGATACTAGCGTGGATACCGTTAAAAACAGAAATGCGATTAAATCAACGTTTTTACGGTATCCATGATTTTTAGAGGATGGATACCGTAAAAAAGTGATGAGTATCCATAGTATCCATTAAAAAACGGCATGGATACTGGTATGGATACCGCAAAAAGCTATTTATACCAAGTGTTTAAGGGCTAAAGTATCCATAGTATCCATAATATCTATTCATATATAGAAATAGTTAATATACATATATAGCGTATATATGTATATATGTAAAATGGGGTATTTAGCCTATTCGCGTGCGCGAGGGATACTTTGGATACTTCAATCAGGAGGTTGAAGAAAACAGAAATGATGGAACATATCAACCAATATCTTATCAGATGGGAGGCCGAGGTAATGCAAATTGAAAACGACATAGAAAAGTACCTAATTAGGCAGGTAAAACGCACCGGAGCTTTATGTTATAAATTCACTTCCCCAGGAACTAGAGGCGTTCCTGACAGACTCATTTTGTATCAAGGAAATGTGTTTTTCGTTGAATTGAAACGACCTGGGGGCAAGCCAAGAAAAGACCAGTTAAAAATTATAGAAAAATTCAAAGGACAGCTTATCCCAGTGTTTGTCATTGACAGCAAACAAGGAGTAGATATGTTAATCTACGCAATGCAAAGCGGTATAGCAAGAGTTATGCCTGATATGCCACGTAAAAAGGAGTGATCTAAAACATGAAAGCAACATTACACCCATATCAGGAGTATTCAAAAAACTTTATCCTTGACCACCCATACTGTGGATTACTTCTAGATATGGGACTTTGACTAGGGAAAACTTTATCCAGTTTGACCGCTATTGACGAGCTGTTACGCACGTTTGAAATTATTGAAAATGTGTTAGTGATTGCCCCTTTATCAGTTGCCGAGAAAACGTGGACCGATGAAATTGAAAAGTGGGATCACTTGCAACACCTTACCTTTTCAAAAGTGTTAGGAAACCCAAAACAACGCGAAGAAGCGTTATTCAAAAAGGCAGATGTCTATTTAATCAACCGTGAAAATGTGGAGTGGCTAGTCAATTATTATCAACGAAACTGGCCCTTTAAAACCGTGATTATAGACGAGTTATCCAGTTTTAAGTCAAGTAGTGCTAAACGATTTAAAGCATTACGAAAAGTACGCCCGAAGATGGAACGTGTTATCGGACTAACAGGGACACCTTCCCCAAACAGCTTGATGGATTTGTGGGCGCAAATGTATTTATTGGACCAAGGCGAACGTTTAGGGAAAACTATCACACAATACCGTAATAAATATTTTGTTCCCGCACAAAAAAACGGGCATATCGTGTACTCTTGGCAATTAATCCCAGGAGCAGAAGAAGCGATTTACAACAAAATAAGTGATATATGCGTGAGTATGAAAGCAAAAGATTATTTACAGCTGCCACCACGAACAGAAAATATTATTGAACTAGACTTGAACCCGACAAGCTGGAAACAGTACAAAGAGCTAGAACGAGAATACGTGTTAGAACTCGAAGGAACAGACGTTGTAGCTAGTAATGCGGCTACACTATCAAACAAGCTTTTACAGCTGTCTAACGGCGCTGTATACGACGAAAACGGCGACGGAAGGGAAATACACCAAGAAAAGTTAAATGCGCTAGAACGCGTTATAGAGGACGCACAAGGGCAATCAGTTTTAGTCTTTTATCAATACCAACATGACTTAGAAAGAATCCAAGCACGATTTAAGCAAGCGAAGGCCTTAAATGTGTCTGATGGGGATATTGAGAAATGGAACGAGGGGAAAATTCCTTTGCTTTTAGCCCATCCGCAATCAGCAGGCCACGGCCTAAATTTACAAAAAGGCGGACACATTATCGTGTGGTTTGGGCTTACGTGGTCTTTGGAGTTTTATCAACAAGCCAATGCCAGGTTAGACCGCCAAGGACAAACACAGCCTGTTATTATTCATCACTTAGTGACGAAAGGAACTATTGACGAACAAGTAATCAAAGCTTTACAAGCAAAAGAACAAGGGCAATCAGCGCTAATGGCTGCAGTGAAAGCCAAAATTGAGGAGTACAGGAGGTAATAAGTGCAATGGAAAGCCATTTAACAAAAGAGCAGCTTGAAATTATCGCTAGTGCCGCCACAACGGAAGCAATCCGAGCTTATGAGAAAAAACATAAGCGTGTGAAAAAAGAAGCAAAAAAGCGAAATTTGCGAAATACGGGCTTGTTATTAAAGAACTACACCAAGTTAAAAGATTTGTGTAATGAGACTTTACAAGAAGAAATACCCGTGGATTATCCTGAATTTGATTTAGAAAACTTAACTTTAGAAAGCCTA
This sequence comes from Oechydrus chersis rufus, assembly GCA_018250615.1. Taxonomy (NCBI): domain Eukaryota; kingdom Metazoa; phylum Arthropoda; class Insecta; order Lepidoptera; family Hesperiidae; genus Oechydrus; species Oechydrus chersis. The sequence continues at coordinate 17,128 of DWTS01000037.1, read as the reverse complement.
AGTATATACCGTAAAAAGACTTTTAAAATGCTGAATCATGTTGACCGAATGCTTACTGCTTATGAGTGGAACTGTGCCAAAGGATCAATCGAAGAACAAAGAAGATTTAAAGTACTTCAAAAACGATACTTGATAGAAAATAAATTAAGTGTCAAAGAATTATGCGAAGAATTTCATATAGAGCAGGGGACAGTTTACCGAGATACAAAATTAGCGATTAAAGATATGTCGGTCCTTTTGTTTGGTATAGAGGCAATCGACTTCGGTTAATGTTAAAAAAATGTTGAAAAAATTAACGGTGTTTCTGTGTTATTATGGTAGTGTGAAATAAGAGTAAATAGAGACAAAAAGGCATCTTCCCAAAAAAATGGGAGGGTGTCTTTTTTAGACAGAAAGGAAGAATAGCTATGATTTTACAATATGCAATGCGATTGAACGAAGAAGGAACAAAGAAAGCCGAACACATTGAGGACGGTGTAACCTCTGTTACCATCACAGAAAACGAAATTAAAGTTTACTACGAAGATAAACGCGGGGTAAAAAATAGCACTACGTTTTTAAAAGATTGTTCGCAAATTTACAACATGTGGTTACTAAGTGATACGTTTAAAACGTTAAAAAGATTAATTTAGCTTATTTTTTTATACAGAAAGGCGGTGAATAACATGCGAATGACCGAGAAACAGAAACGATTTTGTGACTTTTATATCGAGACGGGAAACGCAACGCAGGCAGCGATTAAAGCGGGATATAGCGAAAAGACTGCAAAGCAAATAGGACAGGAAAACTTGACTAAACCTGACCTCAGAGCTTATATAGACGAACGCCTCGCAGAACTGAAAAACGAACGAACAGCCGATGCCCAAGAGGTGCTAGAGTACCTAACAGCTGTTATGCGCGGCGAGTACAAAGAAGCAACGCTAATCGGCGTAGGCGAAGGTGCACAAGCCGTTGTAGACATCGATGTGGGCGCAAAAGACCGTTTAAAAGCAGCCGAGCTTCTTGGTAAACGTCATGCGCTGTTCACTGATAAAGTCGATTTACAAACGGGCGATATTGTGATTAAGGTTGGTGAGTGGGATGCAGACGAAGAAACGTAATATCGTTTTAGAGTTTAACTTCCCGTCAAGAGTTTTTAACAAATCGTTTTATGATCGATTGGTGGATTATTCTAAATTCACCGAGGTTTATTGGGGCGGCGCTTCATCTGGCAAAAGTCACGGTGTCGTTCAAAAGGTCGTTTTTAAAGCCTGTCAAAGATGGAAGAAACCAAGAAAGATTTTATTTACAAGAAAAGTAGGGCGTAGCTTAAAAGATTCTATTTTTGAGGATGTGAAAGCGTGTCTTTCTGATTGGGGACTGCTAGACAAGTGTAAAGTAAATAACACTGATTTTAGAATCACGTTACCAAACGGCGCAGAGTTCCTTTTCAAGGGAATGGACGACCCAGAGAAAATAAAATCCATCAAAGGGCTGTCCGATGTCGTGATGGAAGAAGCAACAGAATTTACGCTAGAAGATTATACACAGCTTACTTTACGTTTACGTGAACGTAAGCATGTGAAACGTCAAATCTTTTTAATGTTTAACCCAGTTTCTAAACTGAACTGGGTATATAAATCTTTCTTTGATGAGGAAGCAGAAGTCGATCAACGAAGAACAGGGATTTATCACAGTACCTATAAAGACAATCGGTTTCTTGATAGTGAAAATAAAAAGGTGATTGAGGATTTAGCCAAACGAAACCCAGCGTATTATCGCATATACGCTTTAGGGGAATTTGCTACGCTAGATAAACTTGTATTTCCAAACTATCAGAGAAAACGATTAGACAAGCACGACGAACTGCTAAGACAGATTGATTCAGATTTTGGCTTAGACTTTGGGTATGTAAACGACCCTTCCGCTTTTGTACATGCAAAGGTAGACGAGAAGAACAAACGTATTTACGTTCTTGAAGAATACGTTAAAAAAGGCCTGCTGAATGATGAAATCTCAACGGTTATTAAAGATTTAGGCTATGCAAAAGAAGTTATCACTGCAGATTCAGCTGAAAAGAAATCTATTGCAGAAATCAAGAAGAACGGAATTACTAGAATACGTGCAGCCAAGAAAGGCCCTGATTCAATACGACAGGGGCTTTCTTTTTTATTGCAATACGAGCTAATCGTAGACGATCGTTGCGTAAAACTGATTGAGGAATTAGAAAACTACACGTGGGCTAAAGACAAGAAAACAGGGGAGTACACCAATGAACCTATTGATAGCTATAATCACGTGATAGATGCTTTACGATACGCAGTAGAACATCGTAGTAAAAAAGCACGAGGAATTAAATTACAAAGTGTGAAGGGGGTTATTTAATGACAGAAGAAGTAAGTAGACCAAATACTGAAAGTAAAATACGTGAATTCGTTGACCTTCTAGGAAATCGTGTCTTTTATTGTGATAAAAACGCAAAGATTGACGAGTGCTTGGTGGATAAATACATCAATAAGCACCGAAAACTAATCGGCTTTTACGAAGAATTAGAAAAACTCTACAACGGTCAACATGATATTTATTATCAAAAAGGTAAAGGAATTGGAAAGCCTGACCATCGTATCGCGGTTAACTTTGCGCGCTATGTCGTAGATAGTTCCGCAGCTTTTTTTAACGGGAAACCAACAAAGATTACTCATCCAGACGAAGAGCTAAAGGAATTTGTTCAAGATTTCCGTAAAAGAAATGAGGAAGAAGACAACGACGCGGAGCTTTCCAAGCTAACTGCTATTTATGGGCATGCTTATAAGCTTTTATATCAAAACGAAGAAGCGGAAACGTGTGTAACTTATTTAAAACCTACACAAGGATTTATCGTTTACGCAGATGATTTATTAAAAGCGCCTATGTTTGCCGTGCTTTACAACAAAATGACAAGGGACGAGTTAACGGCAACTGTTTATCCACAAAATAGCACAGAAACGTTTATTTTTACACAAGACAAGACTTCTAAACGATTGGAAACTAAGAGAGGACCAACCGTTTTTCAGAAAGCCTTGTCTTATTTATTAGGCGGCAAAGAGGCAATTTCTAATCCATACGGGGAAGTGCCTATGATTGAGTTTATGGAAAATGACGAGCGGCAAGGGCGTATCGAATCTGTGTGGTCGCTGATTAATAATTACAACGAAGCTCTATCAGAAAAAGCGAACGACGTGAGTTATTTTGCGGACGCATACTTGAAAATGATAGGCGTAGATTTAGCTGACGAAAACGTCGCTGCCTATTTACGTGACAACCGAGTAATTAATAGTGCCGAGCCTTTAAATGAGGGCGAATCGGTAGATATTAATTTTTTAGATAAACCTAGTTCAGATACAACACAAGAAAATCTATTAGACCGATTAGAGCGGTTAATTTATCAAATGTCTATGACTTATAATGCAAACGATGAAAGTTTTAGCAATAACGCTTCTGGGATTTCGTTAGAATTTAAAATGCAAAATCCTAGGAATTTAGCACAAGCAAAAGCTAGGAAGTTTAAAAAAGCATATGCGCAAATGTACAAAATGATTTTTTCATTGCCTACGAATGTACCTGCTAATAAAGCGAAAGAATGGTTTAATTTAGAATACAATTTCGATTTTAATATTCCGCGTAATATTAAAGATGAAGCGGAAACCGCACAAAAACTTGAGAGAATTGTTTCAAGAGAAACGCAATTAGGCGTATTATCGATTGTTCCTGACGTAACTCAAGAAATGGAACGTATAAAGGACGAAGAAACGGACGAACGTTTAGATCCTCAAGTTGATTTCAGTAAATTTACTCAAACTACGGAAGAAGTGACCGAAGAACATGAGTAATTATTGGGCGGAACGAGAAGCAAAACATATCGAAGAAATGCTAAAGCGACATGTGAATTACGAACAAGAAATTCATAGACGATATTTACAGTTATGGAAAACGATAGAGGCAGAAATTCAACAGTTTTACGTCGCTTATGCAGGCAAAGAAAAGATTAGTATTGATGAAGCGAAACGACGTGTAAGTAAACACGACGTGCAAATTTTCGCGGAAAAAGCGAAACGTTATGTACAAACAAGAGACTTTTCAAAAGAAGCTAACGAACAATTAAGGTTATACAATTTAACGATGAAGGTTAATCGTTTAGAGCTTTTAAAATCGAAAATAGGGTTGTATTTAACAGACAACACGAATCAGCTACAGACCTATTTTACAGCAATGTTAACAGAGGAAGCTGTAGCGGAGTTTGTACGACAGGCGGGGATATTAGGCGGGTCCATTCTTTCCGAAGAAACCTACCGAATGTTTGCTAAAGCGATTATTGATGGTTCGTTTCATAACGCGACATTTTCGCAACGTTTGTGGGTGAATCAAGATGTTTTGAAAGCAAGTATCGATCGCTTGTTAACAGTTGGACTATCAGCAGGCAAACATCCAGATGTTCTAGCTAGGGAATTACGTAAATTAGTTGTGATTGATAGCTTGCGAGGAAAGGAAACGGCTGATTATGTCGCACGTCGGCTAATGATTAGTGAATCCTCAAGAATACAAAGCGAAGTACAAAAGCAAAGCTACGAAAAATATGGGTATGAAGAATACAATCTAATTGTAGAACCAAGCGCTTGTCCTATTTGTGTAGGAATAGCAAGTGCAAATCCACATAAGGTTTCTGAAATGAGCCCAGGAATCAATGCAAGTCCTATTCACAACTGGTGTCGGTGTAGTACTGCACCTGCTTATAAAGACAAAAAGTTCTAGCGAAAGTTAGGCTTTTTTTATTTGCCTTCTTACTGCTTACAGGCGTTAAAGAGAAAGCTGTTTCGATTGATAGGCGTAACCTATTAATTTCGATTAGCCACGTAATGGCTGGAGGTTTTAACATGAACGAAGAAAAACACTTATTATTACCGATGGATTTACAATTTTTTGCAGATGAGCCAAATTCTGATGAGCCAAACTCTGACAATTCAAACGAATCTGGGAATTCATCTACAAAGGATTCTCAAAATCCCAAAAATGAAAATCCAGACGGAAAAGAAACTGGAAAGACTTTTACCCGTGAAGATGTATCAAAAATGATTGCAGCAGAAACTAAGAAAGCAGTGGAGCAAGCAAAATCTGATTGGGAAAAGCAAAAATCTTACGAGCAAATGACTGCGGAAGAACGTGTTAAGGCGAAAGAACAAGAAGCCGCTGACAAAGAAGCACTAGCGGAAAAACGAGAAAAGGAAGCCCAAGCTCGTCTTGACCGTTTAACGCGTGCCGAATCTGTTCGTAATGATTTATCCGAGAATGGCCTTTCCGACTACGTAAGTGCTGCACAAGCCGATTTATTGCTTGTGAAAGATACGGACGAGGATACAAAGAAAGCTGTAGATGAATTAAAACAAATTATTTCAAAAGCTAGAGATGGTATCCAAAAAGAATTGCTAAAAGGTCAAACTGTAAACGTTGCTACAGCAACAAAAGAGACCGATTGGCGCAGCAATTTGACTAAAAATTTAGAAAAGAAATAGGAGATGAAAAATTATGCCAGTTATTTTAGATAGCGAAGATTTAAAAGCAATTGACAAAGAATTTGCCGCAGGCTCGCAAGTTTGGGATTTATTGAAAGGTGGAGCTGCTGCAGTAACAGAAGCGGATTTTGTAGGCGCAAAAGAAGTCCGCATCAACAAAATGAAAGGTTTTACTGCTAGTGATTATAGACGTAACGAAGACAACAAACGTTCTAAAATTGATGTGGCAAAAGAAACGGTCAAACTAGAGAAAGAACGTTGGTTTGGTTATGACTTAGACACATTAGATCAATCAGAGAATGCTTCCTACGAAGTTCAAGCGATTGTGGAAGAGCACACTCGTTTAGTTGCGATTCCTGAAAAAGATCGCGTTGCGGTACAACGCCTATTAGAAGCAGCATTTGCGGAAGCAGCGGAGGATGATAGTGAAGGAAAATACGTTGGAAAAACGGTAAAAGAAACCATTACTACAGAAAATGCTTTGACTTCATATGATGCGGCAGAAGCGTATATGACAGATGCAGAAATTGTCGGTCCGTTTATTATGTTTGCATCCACTGACTACTATTCAGCATTAAAAAATGCAAAAGGTGTTTCAAAAACATTTACTACGAACGAGCAACAAATTTCAGGTATTAACCGTAAAGTTGCGCAGCTAGACGGTTCAGATACGATTATTCAAAAAGTTGCAAAATCTCGTTTACAGGTAGATTCTACGAAGAAAATTAATTATATTCTTGTGCCTTTGATGGTTTGTTCGCCAGTTGAAAAATACAACTCTATTGATCTAATTCCAGCTTCACAAGACCGTGACGGCTACAGAGATACCATCAAAGGATTAAACTATTATGATGCTATCGTAACTGAAAAAGCTCGTCCTGCCATTTACGTTTCTTACGATTCAAAGTAAGCGCCCCGACCGTTAAAAAGGTAACACCAACGGCAGATGGGGCAGTTATTGAAGCAGAGTAGGTGGAAAAATGACTCTTTCAGATTATCGCGTACTACTGGATATTTCAGAGGATACCTACGAAAAAGATAAGGCAAAAATTATCAAAATCTGGGACATTACTGAAAAACAGCTGCGAGTAAAATTGAAAGCTGATAAAATACCAGAAAAATTGGACTATATTGTTCCGTCAATCGTAGTGAAACGATATAACCGTTTAGGTTTTGAAGGCATGGAACAACATTCTCAATCAGAAGAAACAATCTCTTATAATTTGGACGACTTCGGGGAATTTCAAGATGAGATTAACGATTATCTTGAAGAACAAGGCTTGATTCGTAAAAGGAAGGTGTCCTTTTTATGAGAACCTGCATTAATTACTACAACAAAAAACATGAGCTGATTTCGGAAAAACTAATAGGCAGTGTAACCGAAGTCGGAACGGAAAAACAAATGACCATTTTCCCTAACATAAAGGAGCAGATGGTCATTTTTCGTTTTAGAGACCGCTTATCCATTCGTTCAGGTTTTCTTGAATACTACGACGAAGAAGAACAAAAAAATCGAAAATTTACCGTTGTTAAAAATTTGCGTGTTAGCAAAGGAACTTCGGTTTACGGAAGTGAATATCGATGACTTACCGAGTAGATATTACAGGATTGGATGATTTAATCGAAGCGATTGAAGAAGCGAAAAAGCTAGACGATGTAAAAGAGGTTGTCAAAAATGATACTGCTTATATGGCAAATCAAATTGCAGAAGAAACACCAGTCAGAAGTGGATACTTAAAACGAAGTGAGACACCTTCTATTAAAGATGATGGAATGACTGGTGAAGTCGAAGCGATGGCAGATTATTCAGCTTATGTAGAGTATGGAACGCGTTATATGTACGGACGTTTCTATATGAAAAAGGGCCATGCGGCAGCTGCTAAAAGATTTCTTGATAATATGGAGGCGTTAGTAAAATGACCTTTAAAGACCCGTATTCAGAGCTTTACGAAGCATTATTTGGCACTTTGGAACAAGCAGGCTATGAAACCTATGCGCATTTGCCAGATGATGAGGCTTCTTATCCGTTTGTTTTCTTAGGTGAACAATGGTCTAAGGATAGACAAACAAAAACAAGAACGTTAGGTTCAACCAATATTATGATTCATGTTTATGATCATGACGACAAACGTCGAGAATTAAATCAAGTATTAGCCGATGTGCGAAAAATCGTTCATGAATTGCATCAGACTAAGAACTTTAATTGGTTAGTAACGGAAAGTAGCACAGAAGTGATTTATGAAAATACAACCAATTTTGGTACGAGCCTTGCACACGGTGTACTTGACATCACGTTAGAATTTGAATAAAGAAAGAAGGAAACTAGAAATGGAGAAAGCAATCCAAGGTAAAAAAATTAAGTTAATGTTTCGATTAACACGTGAACGTGCGACAACAGCAGCGAAGTTATTAGCTTTAGAAATTTCACACGAATATAAGTCAGAAACAAAAACAGATACGCAATCAACAAAAGATGGGAATGTTCCAACTTCTGGAATGCCGTCAGCTTCCATCGAAATGGAATTTTTACGGACAGGCACAGAAACTTACAACATGTTGAAATATGCGTACCGTAACGGGCTAGAAATTGATGTATGGCGCATTAATTTTGATAAAAAAGACCCAAAAACAGGAAAATACGAAGCAGAATTTGGCACAGGTTTATTGGATTCATTCGGAGATTCTGCTGAATCTGACTCTAATTCAAGCATTAAACCAACCCTAGTTTTAAATGGTGACCTAGTGGAAGGATGGGCAACGGTTGACACCGAAAACGAAGAACTTGCACGTGCTTTCTTCTACGACACTGTAGCTGGTGCAGAACCAGAAGAACCTGTAGAAAAATACACACCAAAAACAATTGAAGTGCCTAAAGTTGAAAGTGTAACGCCAACAGCAGATGGTGCCGTTGTAAAAGTGAAGGAGGAAGAATAATCATGGCAATTACTTATCGTATTTATAAAGGTAGTGAAAAAGTAGTTGAAGGAGCAAGTCCATTAACTATCACAGGACTTGATGCAGGAGCAAAAGTAGCAGCAGGAACGTACCATATTGTACGTGTGCAAGATGAAAAAGAATCTGAAAAAGTAGCTATTCCAGCTTTTGCCGTATTGGCGGGGCGCTCTTTGGAAAATAAACCAACAGAAGCAAATACTATTCCTGAAATCAAAGAATGGTTAACCGCTCACGGTATTGATTTTACAGGAAAAACAACGAAAACAGATTTATTAGCATTAGTACCATAATTAAAAATCAGGAAGTAGGCGGCAATGTGAAGGCATTGTCGCTTTTTTAGGAGGAATTTTACATGTCAACAAACGTAAAACCTGTCGCAACAATTAACGGAAAAAAATATCCTTTGATTTTCGGTTTTAAATTTTTAAACGAAATTAACGCATTAAAAACTGACGTTGAAGAAGTAGACGGCTTCGTTCAATTGGTTGGTGGGTTACAAGATGGCGACGCTTTTGCCTTTCAAAAATTAATGCACGCAGCGTTAATTACTTATGATGACTTAACAACGAAAGAAATTGACGACTACTTAGAAACGTCAGAAGAGGCTTTAACGTTGTTTGAAAATTTTATCTCTTTCTTGAAGCAAGCACCGTTAACGGCTCTTCGGACGAAAAAAGCACTAGAAGCAATCAAAAAAATCATGGCTTACGTGGAACAGATGGAGCAAATGGAAGCCAATCAACAAGAAACGACAGCCTAGATTATGACGAAATAGTTGTCACTTGTTTTCAACATTTCCCTAATATCACTTTAAAAGAAATTGAGCGTATGACTCCTTATGAATTTAATTTACGGATAAAAGCTGTAAATTTACGTGCAATTAATGAGGAAAGGAAACTATACGTTAACGCGTTAGCTACACGTATTTTTACAACGCCAGACGAAAAAGGACAACGCTATATTTTTAACGAAGTGAAAGATGTCTACGACTTTGAAAAGCTTGAACGCGATGTGCGAGGGGAAATTTCGCAACGAGAAGCGGAAAAGCTAAGTGAGCTAGAAGAAAACGCTCGTCGATTAGAACAAGCAAGAAAAATTGTTGAGGAAAGGAGGAAACAACGTGGCACAAAGTAAAACGGTAAAAGCAACTCTTTCAGCAGTTGATAAGGGTTTTACGAGGACAATGAATAGCGCTGTCAGTTCATTGAAAAGATTTTCTGCTGGAACTTCTGGATTATCAGGTCAAGTCTCTAAAGTGAAAAGTAGTTTTGGCTCAATAGTTAGTGCAATAGGTATTTACAAAGCTGCTAGTTTAGCAGCAACTACTGTAACGAACAGTTTTACAGGAGCGATTAGCCGTTATGATACGATGAATAACTTTCCTAAAGTTATGAAACAGCTAGGCTTTAGTGCAGAAGAATCTACGCAAGCTGTAAATGATTTGTCAAAAGGTGTTCAGGGATTGCCTACTCCGTTGAATGAAGTAGTATCTACTGCACAACGGTTAACTGTATTAACTGGAAATTTAGGGAAATCTACAAAGTTAACAATTGCCTTGAATGACGCATTTTTAGCATCTGGTTCAAGTAGTGCGGATGCTTCTCGAGGGCTACAGCAATTTACTCAAATGTTAGCAGTAGGAAAAGTGGATATGATGGCTTGGCGTACACTTCAAGAAACAATGCCTATTGCGTTAACAAAAACTGCTAATGCTTTTGGATTTGCGGGACAATCTGCTCAAACAGATTTTTATAATGCTTTAAAAGAAGGAACTATTACGTTTGATCAATTCGCCGATAAACTGATTGAACTTGATGGCGGAGCTAGTGGTTTTGCAGCAATGGCACGTTCAGCTACAGATGGCGTAGCAATGGCAATGTCCAATGCTAAAACAGCAGTAGTACGTGGAGTAACGCGTTCAATTGAAGCTTTTGATAAGTTTAATAAAGCTGTGGGTGGAATGACTGTAGCAGAACTAATTACAGCTGCAGGTGCTACCATAGAAAGTGTATTGAAGAAAGCGGCAACTAGTTTTGAAAACTTTGCTTCTATTGCTAAGCCCTATATAGACGTAGTCAAAAATGCGTTTACAAAAGTTGCACCTGTAGTAAAAAGTGCGCTGTCTAGCGTAGTAGGAGAACTGACTAATTCTAGTAAAAATTTCTTAGAGTCGTCTAGCACTGTTGATAAATTTAAGTCTATTATCAATCAGGTTTCAAGTGCTATTATTCGATTTTCAACTTATATCCAAGAAAATGCCAGTAAAATAGCTGATCATGCAAAAAAAGCGATAAAATTATGGGCTGCGTTTAAAGGATATACAATTCTAAAAAGTGCAACAGGAGAAATTGTTAACTTTTCTAGGAATGTTTCAGGAGCCTTAGCTAATTTGTTTAGCAAATCGACTAAACTTGATAGTCAGTGGAGAAATTTTGTGTTAAATCCTCTATTACGAGCGATAGCATCAGGTAGCAATACAGTTAAAGCTCAAATGCTTGTATTTTCTGATTCGTTTAAGGGAAGTATGTCTTCTTTGAACAGCCAGACAGAATTTAACGCTGTTCGTAGAAGTTTTATATCTATAGGAAATGCTATATCCGACACTTTTCCAAAGTTTTCTAAGTTTGCTTCAAGCATTAGACACCCCATTCGTTCTCTAGCAAGTTTTTCTTTGTCTGCAAAAGGTACAGGAACTGCTGTAAATGGTGCAACTATTTTAATCGGTAATGGCTTTAAAACAATGTCTCTTACAGCTGTTAAAGCTATGGGAAGATTAACAATGACCATGTTAAGCAACCCTATAACAGCTATTTTATTAGCTATTACTACAACAATAGTTGGTGTAGTGCAAGCTTGGAAATCCAATTTTATGAACATTCAAGGCTACGTGAAAACTGCTTTTAGCGGAATAGTAAAATCGTTTAAAAGTGTACTTCCTAGCTCCGCGAGTGTAACTAAAACAATAAAAGGATTAGGGAATGTATTTAAGTGGTTAGGCACTGGCGCAATTGTGGGTGTTACTTTTGCAATAGCAGGTTTTGTGGATGGATTACGTGCTATCGTTACTGTAGGGAAAACAGCAGTAAACGCTATAATGGCAATTGCAAACGGCGTAAAAGGACTTTGGAAACGGCTAAAAGGTGATTCTAAAGGCGCAGACAAAGCTTTTAAAGATGTGAAAAAAAGCATGTCTGATATAGGCAAGGATTGGGACACAATGTTTTCTGATTCTGCTATTAAAAACGCTATTAAGAGCACAGAAGAGTTAGGGAAAAAATCGAAAGACACTACGAAAGCCATGTCTATGAATATGGAAGAGGTATCAAATAGTGTTGAAGATTACTCCTCAAAACTTGACGAAGCTAAACAGACAATGACTGAACTTTTCTCACAGCAAAATGGTAGTACGGCTGGCGTAGAAACTTATTTCAAGAATACACTTGATTTAGTTACGAATTTAAAGGAACAACAGAAAAAGGCTGTTGAAACCTATAACAAGCAAATTGAAGCGGCAGAAGGAAAATCAGAAGCAGAGAAGCAAAAGATTTTTGCCAATGCTTCAAGCCAGTATATGAAAGCTGTTCAAACGAATAATAGTGATTTATTGAAGGTATATACTGATTATTCTAACCAATTGAAGAATAATAAAACAGTAGAGGGTCAAGAATTGACAAAACAGCAAAGAGCTACTTTGCAAAATCAAACGAATATTATTCGTGATCAATTATTACAACAGAACCAACAATTTGTTGAGGCTGGTATGAATAAGTTGGCTAATAAACAAGCATTAAGCGAGCAAGAAAAAGAACAAACTTTGACAAGCTTGCGAACGCTTGGGGAAATTCAAGCGCAACAAGTGCAAGAAAATAACGCCCAAATTCAGCAACTAGAAACACAAAAGAACCAAGCAAAAACAGAATCTGAAAAAGCAGCTTTCCAAAATCAAATTACACAATTACAAACGCAAAATGCTCAAATACGACAAAGTGAATTAGAGCAAGGAGCTCAACTTCTAGCGATTATTTCACAAAATGGTGCAAATAAAATTGCAGTGACAGCTGATAATTTAGCACAACTTAAAGGTGTGACAGACCAACAGCTTTTAGGGCTTTATCAATCTTATGTAAATAATGGTGCTAGCATTGACCAACAAATGGCTTTATTGGCAGGAATGCTACGTCAACGAGGGATTGATGGTTCTAACGGACTAGTTCAGGGATTGCAAAGTAATGATCCAACGAAGTGGGCGAATATGTCAAGAGCTGACATTGTGAATACTTTACAAGCGTTACCTCCTGACTTATTTAGAAATGGTCAAGACGGGAAAAACCAGTTAATTGATGGATTGAACTCTGGAAAAACACAACTTAATAATGTTGGTAAAGAATTGATGTCTTCGATGAATAGTGGTCAATCTTCGCAAAAATCTAATTCTAAGAAAGCTGCCGCTGATAATAGTAGTGCAGCTGCTTCTGGAACAAGAAGTAAAAGTAATGAACATAAAAATGCTGGTAAAAGCAATGCTCAACAGACTAATGCTGGAACGAATTCCGAAAAAGGAAATGCGAAGAATTCTGGAAGTCAGCTAGGTGCGGCAACAATTCAAGGATATTTAACTCAGTTACCCCCTGCAAATAATGCTGGAAGGTCTTTAGGAAATGCGGTAAGTCAGGGTGCAGGTTCTGTAGATATGAGCCCTGTAGGTTCAAATATGGCTAGAGGTGTTGCTTCTGGTATTCGTGCAAGTCAGGGCGAAGCAGTGGCTGCTATGCAAAATTTAGTAGCTGCAGTTAATGCCGAAGCACAGAAAAAAGCAAAAATTAAATCACCATCACGTTTATTGAAATATGACGTTGGTGTTTTCCTTGCACAAGGTGTAGCTGCAGGTATTCGAGAAGATACGTCAGTTGCCGTACAAAGTGCAAAAGATATGATTTCAAGTATCCATCAATCCATTACGGGTAGCCGTTTGATGAAACGTTCAAATGCAATTGAGGTAAAACATTCTATAGATAATACACCAATGGGAAAAATGGTAGAAATCTTAGAAGAAATACGACATTTAACTGTTGTTATGGATACTGGTCAAGTAGTAGGAGCGCTAGGTAGCCCAATGAATCTTAATTTAGCAGAACAACAAAAGCAAGATGGGAGGTATCGTAGTTGATTGAAATTGTAGAATATATGGCCAAAGGTCGATTTAATAGCAAAGAACACGGTTTCTACATTATTGAACACGATGCTCCTTCCGCGGAAGAAGTGGAAATTATTGAACAGATCCCTTTCATGCAAGGGCAGTATGATTTTTCCATGCTTACAGGAGAGCGAATTTTTAGTAATCGCATTGTCACTGTTACTTTTTGGCGACCTAATACGCCATACGAAGAACGAAAGGCATTAGAGGCGAAAGTAAAAGAAGAGTTGATGATGGATGGAATTGATTACATTGATGATTCTTGGTTACGTTCAGGGCTTCGCTGGTATGGAAAATGCAAAAGTGTGAAAGCAGAAGACGACGCGTCAAGTAATTCGTTAACGCTAACCGTAGAATTTGACGTGTATCCTTTTGCTTTAAGGGAAAATATTTCTTATTCCGATGTCTTTGACGAGGACTTTTTCACAGATGATAGCGCCGATAATTGGACAGGCTACTATATTCATGGAAAAAGAGAAATTTTTCTTATTAATATGGGAGCGAATGCTTCTAGCCCGACGATAAAAGCAACGTCTGCTATGCGATTAACTACCGATGACGGAACAGCAATAAACGTTCCGAAAGGTGAATCGCAAGATTACTTCTTTAAATTGAAAAAAGGGACCAACCGTCTAACTATTTTGGGTAAAGGTCATATCTCTTTCTTTATGTCTAGTGAGGTGATGGTCTAATGTATCGAGTATTATTGTTTGACAATCCGAATAGAAAAAATCCAAAGATCGTCCACGAACCATATAGTTATGGTGAGAAAATCAAAGATAGCGAAGTATATTTATCTCTTAACGGATTAGGAATTTCTACTTTTGAATTTACCTTTAATATTAACAATAAATACTATCAAAAGATTGAGCCGATTATTCACTTTATCCAGATTGTGGATGTTACAAGAAATAAAGAAATTTTTTATGGTAGAGTTGCTAAAATCACGAATAAAATGGAAGCATCAGGAAGCTTTTCTCAAACTCTCTTAGCGGAGGATGAGAAAGCTTTTTTATATGATTCTGTTCAAACCTATATGAAACCAACACGGATGACTGTATCTGCTTATTTACAAAAAATACTCGATGCACACAATAAACAAGTTGAAGCGCATAAGCAGTTTCGGCTTGGTGAAGTGAATGTTGTAGATAATGGGGACTTGCTAAGAGGATTAGGCTATCAGAGTACAGCTGATACCATTAAAGAAAAATTGTTGGATAGGCTGGGCGGTACGTTAACACTTCGACGCGTTGGGAATATAAATTATTTAGATTATCTATCTAATTATGGTGTGAACAGTGAAACTCCTTTACAGTTAACCAAAAATCTAAAAAGTGCTACTCGAGATATTGATATTTCTGAATTGTTTACAAGGATTGTGCCCGTCGGTCAAGATATTGAAGATACGTCAAATACTGATATTGAAGTGGGAACAGATTTTTCACGACCTAAATACACCATCGAAAAAGTAAATGGCGGTAAGAATTACCTTGATGATGAAGCGTTAATCAAAAAATTTGGATTAAACACGGGCATTGTAGAATTTTCAAATGTCAAAGACCCATCAATTTTAAAACGTCGAGGGTTGCAATGGCTAAAAGACCAAAGCTTGATGTTGGTAACTTGGACAGTTGAAGCCATTGAGTTAGGGCTATTGGATAAACGATATGAATTAATCACTTTAGGAAACAGTTATAAAGTAGATAATCAATTTATTTATGCTGTAGAACGATTACAAGTGATTGAGAAAAAATTTAGTATTTTAGAACCGCAAAAGGTTACTTTGACTATTGGTTCGAAAAAGAAAAAACTGACCGATTATCAAAAAGAAATAAAAGCTATTCAATCCAATTTAGTAAACGTAAAAAAATTTGCGACGGCAGGAGTTCAAAACATATCAGAGTTGATAAAAAAACAGGAAGAATTTGACAATGATTTATCTGTTCAAAGTAGTAAAGTTAGTTCTTTGGAAGACTTAACCAGTGAATTATCAACAACCGTGACAGAATCGACGGAAGCCTTTAAACAATTAGCAAGTGATTTAACAAATACAGTCGAATCTGTAGGCACTGCTCAAACTGAGATGAAAAAGGCGTTAGACGATTTAATTAAGCGTGTAGAGAAATTAGAAAAATAAGAGAGGTGAGACGGTTGGCACAAGAATTTAAGGATACTCGACCAATAAATGAACCACATACAACAGTTGATTATCAAGACCCGACCGATGTCGATGAGGTGCAAGATGAAATAAAAAACGGTGTGATTGATCCTATTTCTCAAACGTTCGCTTTGTGGATTCGAACAAAGATGTATCGACGACATGTTCGAGAATCTTTAGCTCGTATGATGGAGTATACCAGTGTTTTATTTAATAAAATAAAGGCTATTTCTGAAAATACAGAAAAGCGCCAATCTAAAGTAGAACAACGTCAAACCAATTTAGAGGAACGTTTTAAAGATGTAATCGCAAATGCTACAACAGATAGCGAAGTTATCGATGCTCGAAGTAGTGAACGTTTGGGAAATTTTAAAACGTTAGACGAACGGCTAGAATATTTTGAAAATATCATTGCTTCTGTTATTCCAGTTGGTTTTGATGTAACTATTGTTCACAATTTAGGAGCTCAACCCGTCGTTAATGTTCGTACTTGGACACATGGCATAGGTGTGCTGCCTTTAGGTACAGAACCAACAGGATTATTTGGCGGTAGTGCTTCTCAATCAATTCAATGTACGGTAAAACATGTGAATTCTTCTGAATGTATTGTGACTATTCCGCTAGATTATAAAACAGATTCTCTACCAGTAAAAATTGATGAGCATAAGTATTTGCTTATTGATGGTCAGAATAGCCGATCTATTGTATTTGACTTAATTTTATAAGAAAGGACGTTGTGAATATGGATTTAACTAGAATTTATAGAGGGATGGAGAACGGGGCAGAATCGATTGAAGAAAATTTCAATAAAATTGGTGCAGCCGTTGATAGCACCTCAAGAACTTTCCAGAAAATTACTCAAAAAGAACCATTATGGACAGGTGCATGGTATGGCGGAGCGGCAGGAAACGGTAATGTTCCTTCTAAATCGCTATCGAAGTGTGAGAACGGGTGGATTTTCCAATGGCAAGAATATAAAAAAGACGGTACCTTAAACGGTGCATGTTATCACTTTTTCTTAGTACCTAAACAGCATGCGCAGAATCCAGGTTCTGGAGGAGTTATTTTTCTTTTACATGGATACAACGCTAATAGTTTAGTGCGGAAATATTTATATGTTAAGGATACTAAAATTACTGGTAATGATATAAATGCCTCTTCTAGTGATACAGCTGGTTCAGGCAGTAAAATGTTTGCGTTAAGTGCGATTTATGAATACTAGGAGGAAAGAGAACATGAAAATTTGGATTGATGATATTCAAGGGTATTTAGACGGATATTCCACAATGGAACAAC
>DWTS01000036.1:0-22594 GCA_018250615.1 Oechydrus chersis rufus | reverse complement strand
TGCAACCAAGATAATTCCTTACAGCGAGGGACGCGCCAGTCTTGTTGCCGAGATTGGAAACGGTAATGGTCCGGTAATAGGTTTTGATGGGCATGAAGATACAGTATCTTTAGGAGATGAGAGCAAGTGGACATATCCGCCTTTAAGTGCGACTGTGACCGAAGAGGGAAAAATGTACGGACGTGGCACTACAGACATGAAGTCTGGCCTTGTTGCAGCCGTTGTAGCTATGATTAATCTTAAAGAAAGTGGCGTTCCTCTGAATGGGACAGTACGCTTACTCGCTACTGTGGGTGAAGAAAAAGGTGAACTTGGAGCAGGTCAGCTTGCAGAACTTGGTTATGCCGATGATATGGAAGCTTTAGTTGTCTGTGAGCCAACAGGTGGAGACTTTGCCACATTGCAACAAATGAAAGATACTATTCCGCTCGACATTCCGAAGTTCGACGGGGAGATGCGTCTCATCTTTATTGGGCATAAAGGTTCCGTCAACTATAAGGTACATGCCAAAGGCAAGGCTGCACATAGTTCAATGCCAGAGCTGGGTCAAAATGCCATCGAAGGTTTACTTAAGTTTTATGATAAACAAAAAGCATATTTTGATAAGCTTACAGAAGAAGATGATCTTTTAGGTTCAACTATTCCAGTCGTGACTTTGATTAATGGTGGTGAACAAATCAATACTGTTCCGGCCAATGCGAGCATGGGTGTGAAAATCCGTACCATTCCCGCATTGTCTAATGAAAAATTGATTGCGGATATTCAAGCGCTGATTGATGAATGTAATCGTGAGCAAGTAGTAGAGTTATCTTTAGAGGTCACCGAAAATGTTGCCCCTGCCAAAAGTAGCCCAGACTCAAAAATAGTAAAAGTAACTTCTGAAGTTTTGGAAGAACATCTGCAGCAGAAAGCACCACAAGTTGGTGTATCTGGTGGAACAGACGCCTCACAGTTTGTAAGAGCTAATCCTAATCTTGATATTGTGGTTTGTGGACCCGGAAATGCTACAGCGCATGCTGTTGACGAGTATGTCCTTATAGATAGCTTTTTAGACTTTATCAAAATATACGAAAATATGATTCAAAAATATTTTGCAAGTTGAAACGGATAGGAGGAGATAACACTTTTGGCCAAGTAGCCTTTCTTGAGCCAAAGTGTTATTTTTTTGTGACTTTTCCTCAATTTTCTTCCTATATGAACTTCTATTATCTTTTATTGGCTCTATATAGTATAATAAAGAGTATGAAAAAAATAATCTCCCTTGGCTTAATACTTCTCGGTATTCTTGCAGATCAGCTATTGAAAGCTTGGACTGTTGCTAATATTCCATTGGGAGGAGAAAAGGAATTTATTCCTGGTATCCTCAGCCTAACCTATCTTCGAAACGAAGGCGCAGCTTGGTCGATGCTCGAAGGAAAACAATGGTTTTTCCTCATCTTGACACCAATCGTGATTATAGCCGCCCTTTATTTCCTTAATAAAAAAATAAATCAAAACTGGTACTTTGCCGCACTGACTTTGATTATTTCGGGAGCGCTAGGGAACTTTATTGACCGGGTGCGACAATCTTTTGTGGTGGACATGTTCCAGACGGATTTCATCAATTTTCCAATATTTAATATCGCTGATATACTGCTTTCAATAGGTTTTGTAGTACTCTTTATCGCGATTATTTTAGACAAAGAGGTAGAATAAATGACAGTAGTAATTATTGACGAGCCAAATGCGGGGCATCGTTTAGACAAGGCTTTAGCAAACTTGAGTGATGCTTCACGTTCAGTATTGACAGAGCTGATTCGTGATGGGAAAGTCACGGTAGACGGGCAAGTAAAAAAAGCAAAATATAAAGTAAAAGCAGGGGAAACTATCGCCTACGAATTACCAGAAGTTGAAGTGCTTGATATCCAAGCTGAAGATATTCCTTTAGATATTGTTTATGAAGATTCTGATGTGGCAGTAATTAACAAGCCCCAAGGAATGGTTGTTCACCCAAGTGCGGGACATGCTTCAGGTACATTGGTCAACGCCATTATGTACCACATCAAAGATCTTTCTTCTATTAATGGTGTGATTCGCCCCGGTATTGTCCACCGTATCGATATGGATACTTCCGGTTTACTGATGATTGCCAAAAATGATGCCGCACATGAGTCTTTAGCGGCACAGCTCAAAGCAAAAACAAATAAACGCCGTTATCTTGCACTTGTGCATGGCGAGTTACCAAATGAAAAAGGTACGATTGAAGCCCCGATTGGTCGCAATCCTAAAGAGCGTAAGAAACAAGCTGTGATTTCAGGTGGAAAACCAGCCAAAACGCATTTTACCGTTTTGGAACGTTTCCCTGGATATACTCTTGTTGCCCTTGAGCTTGAAACAGGGCGTACACATCAGATACGTGTACACATGGCTTATATTGGCTTCCCAATCGCTGGAGATCCTCTCTATGGCCCAAGTAAAACTTTAACACCAAACAAGGGACAATTTCTCCATGCCGAAACCTTAGGTTTTGAGCATCCTGCAACGGGCGAACTGCTTGAGTTTCAGGTCGACATTCCTGAAATATTTGCTCAACAACTTGATAATTTAAGAGGCTTGTCGTAAGACAGGTTTTTTATGTCCAATACGCCTTAGGTTATTGTATAATTTCAGAGTGCCTAAGTCCGTTGTGAATTCTGAGTTATTGTTAAACAAAAACCATCAAGCTGTTTTATAAATTTTTACCGTCCTAGAATGAATTTGTGGTAAAATAGTTCTATGCTAAAAAAATCTGATTTCGAAAAATTTCCTGATTTGCTTGTCAAATATGACGAGCCATTGTCAAATTACACCTACACCAAAGTTGGCGGACCAGCAGATTTTCTTGCTTTTCCCGCTTCAAGTGAAGAGTTAAGCGAGCTTCTCGACTTAGCACGAGCAGCAGAAACACCAATTACAGTATTGGGTAATGCATCCAACTTAATCGTTCGTGATGGTGGCATTCGTGGCTTAGTGATTTTACTTGAAAAAATGAATCACGTAAAAGTAGATAAAAATGTAATCACAGCTGAAGCAGGCGCAAAATTGATTGACACCACACATGTTGCGCTTGATCATGCCTTGACGGGCTTCGAGTTTGCATGTGGTATTCCTGGTTCTGTTGGTGGGGCAGTCTTTATGAATGCTGGCGCCTATAGCGGTGAAATTGCCCATGTTTTACTCAATTGTACTGTTATTGACCAGGAAGGTCATCTCCGTGTATTAGAGGCAGACCAAATGAAATTCGGCTATCGCCATTCTGTTATTCGTGATGAGGACTTGATTGTTGTATCAGCTCAGTTTAAACTTGAAGCTGGTGATGCTTCAGTTATCAAAGCGGAAATGGACCGCTTAACAGGACTACGTGAAAGTAAGCAACCGCTCGAATATCCGAGCTGTGGTTCAGTATTCAAACGCCCTGCCGGACATTTCGCCGGACAGCTTATCCAAGAGGCAGGTATGCAAGGGCACCGTATCGGTGGTGTGGAAGTATCTAAAAAGCATGCTGGCTTTATGGTTAATGTCGATCAGGGTACAGCTACAGATTACGAAAATTTGATTGCTTATGTCATTGAGCATGTGAAGGAAAATTCTGGATTAACACTAGAAGCAGAAGTCCGTATTATCGGTGAGAAATTAGAAAGATAAAAACAAAGAAAAATGATTAATGCAATAGTTTTTGACGTTGACGATACAATTTATGACCAGCAAGCACCATTCAGACGTGCCATTTCGAAAGTCTTCCCAGACTTTGACATGACCGACATGAACAAAGCTTACATTCGCTACCGTCACTATTCAGACCTTGGTTTCCCAAAAGTAATTGCGGGCGAGTGGGATATTGAGTATTTCCGTTTTTATCGTACAAATGAAACACTTAAAGATTTAGGCTATCCTGAAATTTCACGTGCTACCGGAGATTATTTCCAAGAAATTTATGAATACGAATTGGAAAATATCACCATGCTTGATGAAATGCGTTTGACACTTGATTTTCTGAAAAAACGTAATATTCCAGTAGGTGTGATTACTAATGGTCCAACAGAACATCAGCTGAAAAAAGTACGTAAACTTGGTTTGTATGATTATGTTGAACCAAGTCATGTGATTGTTTCGCAAGCAACTGGTTTCCAAAAACCAGAAAAAGAAATCTTTAACTTGGCTGCGCAACAATTTGGCATGAATCCTGAGACAACTTTGTATGTAGGGGACTCTTACGATAATGATGTTATGGGCGGTCACAACGGTGGCTGGAAAACAATGTGGTTTAATCACCGCGGACGTAGTATTTCACAAGGTGAAAAAGTACACGACGTCGAAATTGATTCTTTTGAGCAACTCTTTGGTGCTGTAAAAGTTCTTTTTGATCTTCCAGATAACAAGTACATCATGGATTCCAATGACAAGACAAATCCCGTCCTTGAGTTGGGTATTAAGTCTGGTGTAAACCTCGCAGCAGAGCGCCTTTTGTCTACAGGGAAATTTGACTTAGAAACGGTAGCTGATATGCTAGAATTAAGTAAAAAACAGGTCGAATTCCTGACTTTAAAAGGATACAAATAAAAAAATGAAATCAGAGAAGTCTCTGATTTTTTAATTCGCTACTAGCATTTGTAGCTAAAGCCACTAAATGCTAGACAGCAAGCTCTATGGAGCCTTGCCTAAGCGCCTTATTAAGTCAAAATTAAAAAATGACTGTTTTTGATTTTTCCTATCATAATTCGCTACTAGCATTTGTAGCTAAAGCCACTAAATGCTAGACGGCAAGCTCTATGGAGCCTTGCCTAAGCGCCTTATTAAGTCAAGTTCAAAAAATAATCGTTTTTGATTTTGACTGTCATGATTCTCTATGAGCAATTGCTTCTAAAGCTACTAAATCCCAAACGGCAAGCTCTATGAAATCTTGCCTAATCTCCAGGAAAAGAGAAAATTCACTCTTGCATTGACATAAAATTTACGTTATAATTATAAAAGTTTCTGCTCAGCAGAAAATAGGACTCGTTTTTGCTGTAAACAAGTGAAAACTAAGGCCATACGGACAGCCAGAGTCACAGCCGATTGGCAATTTTATTGCCTTATTGATTAAGCAAATTATTTTGCTTATGGAGCTTCACACTCCACCCAAGAAACACGCTTGCGCGCATCAATAAGAGTACTAAAAGTTGACTACTCGGTCTCTCCGCAGTAAGACTGCTTTTTATATGTAATCAAAGATTGAATGTGAATCCAAGTGTGTGTACACTTGGATTTTTTGATATGCTACCATCATTGCGCTTGAAGGCGCTAATGATGGACGGAAAGTCCTATAGGACCTTTCCTGAGCATCTCATTAGTCAAAAATCAAAAAAATATCGTTTTTGATTTTTGCCGTCATAATATGCTGTTGTTCATTTAAAGCCCCTCATTAGTTGAAACACAAAAAAATATCGTTTTTATTTTTCAACGTCATGTGCTATTATCATTGCGCTTGAAGGTGCTAATGAGATGCTATTTATATTAACCATCAGCTAGCTCACTTTTAGCTCTATTTGCAAATAACGAAGACTTATTTCTTTCACCGGTTTTGAGATTCCGGTGTTGGTTGCCAACAATTAAAACTCTAAATCCAAGACGAAGGATGAAACCATGACTAAAAACATCATTGAATTTAAAAATGTAACGAAAACCTATGAAGATAGTGGTACGACAGTGCTCAAAGACATTACTTTTGAGATTGAAGAGGGGAAGTTCTATACTTTACTGGGTGCTTCTGGTTCAGGTAAATCAACGATTTTAAATATTATTGCTGGACTTCTAGATGCTACATCTGGAGATATTTTGCTAGACGGTCAGCGTATCAATGATGTCCCGACAAACAAGCGTGACGTGCATACGATTTTCCAATCTTACGCATTATTCCCGAATATGACGGTCTTTGATAATGTGGCTTTTGCTTTGAAAATCAAGGGAGTGAACAAATCAGAAATCGCACAACGTGTTTCTGAGTCGCTTAAGCTTGTGCAACTAGAAGGCTTCGAGAAACGTGCCATCAGTAAACTCTCTGGGGGGCAGAAACAACGTGTTGCTATTGCACGCGCCATTATTGACCGACCCAAAGTTCTCTTGCTGGATGAATCCCTGTCGGCTTTGGATATGAAGCTCCGCAAGGATATGCAATATGAACTGCGTGAGTTGCAACAAAGCCTGGGTATCACTTTTATTTTTGTGACTCATGATCAGGAAGAAGCTTTGGCCATGTCCGACTGGATCTTCATTATGAATGAGGGTGAAATTGTTCAGTCAGGCACACCAACCGATATATATGACGAACCGATTAACCATTTTGTAGCCGAGTTTATCGGTGAATCAAATATTATCAATGGACGCATGATTGAGGACTATCTTGTCGAGTTCAACGGTCAACAATTTGAAGCTGTTGATGGCGGAATGCGGCCTAATGAGCCGATTGAGGTGGTCATTCGTCCTGAAGATATTGAGTTCACCCTGCCAGATGAAGGAAAATTCAATGTGAAAGTCGATACACAACTCTTCCGTGGGGTGCATTATGAGATTGTGGCTTATGATGATTTTGGTAACGAATGGCTGATTCACTCCACCCACAAGGCCTTAGTTGGAGAAACGGTTGGTTTGAACTTTGAGCCTGAAGCTATACACATTATGCGTCTTGATGAGACCGAAGAAGAATTTGATGCGCGTATCGAAGAGTATGTTGAGGAAGAAGAGCAAACCATCGGTATCGCCAATGCGGTCGAAGAAGAAGCTGCAGAAGAAGAGGCAGCCATCATGGATGCTGTTCAGGAAGCCTTGGAAAATACAATGGACTTGACTGAGCTGGCGCAAGCTGTAAACGATATTTTGCATAAGCAAGAAAACGGGGAAAGTGAGGAAGAAGAATGACCAAAAGACTCTTCTCTGTTCCTTATTTCCTGTGGGTTGGACTGTTCGTAGTAGCACCTCTTATCCTCTTGCTTTGGCAATCTTTCTTCAACATTCAAGGACAGTTTACCTTTTCTAACTACAGCCAGTATTTTACAGGCTCAACTTATCTGATGATGACTTGGAATTCAATCCTCTATGCCCTCATCATTACAGTCGTTACACTCTTGATTAGCTTTCCTGTGTCCTATGTGTTAACGAAACTCAAGCACAAACAGCTTCTCTTGATGTTAATTATATTGCCCACTTGGGTGAATTTACTGCTGAAAGCTTATGCTTTCATTGGTATCTTCGGAAAGTATGGCTCTGTGAATAGTTTCTTACAATTTATCGGACTTGGCCGACCACAGATATTGTTTACAGACTTTAGCTTTATCTTTGTAGCAACCTATATTTCTATTCCTTTCATGGTGTTGCCTATTTTTAATGCCCTTGAGGATTTGGATGAAAACCTCGTCTTAGCCAGTTATGATTTAGGAGCAACGCGGTGGCAAACCTTTATTCATGTGGTTTGGCCTTTATCACTCAATGGTGTACGCTCAGGTGTCCAAGCTGTTTTTATTCCGAGCTTGTCACTTTTCATGCTGACACGCTTGATTGGCGGAAATAAAGTGATAACACTTGGTACTGCAGTTGAAGAACATTTCCTCACCACCCAAAACTGGGGGATGGGTTCAACCATTGCCATCATCTTAGTTTTTGCGATGATGATTATTATGTTAGTGACAAGAGAAAGAAAGGTGGGTAGCTAATGCGTAGTAAAAACCGTGTCGGAAAAATCTATCTGGGCTTCGTGCTCTTTATCCTTTATGCCCCAATCTTTTTCTTGATTTTTTATGCCTTTAACGAAGGCGGGGATATGAATCAATTTACAGGCTTTACCTTAGATAACTTTAAAGAACTTTTTCAAGACAGCCGTTTAATTTTGATTGTCGTACAAACCTTTTTCTTGGCTTTCTTGAGTGCTTTAATTGCCACAATCATTGGAACTTTTGGTGCCATGTTTATCGAAAATCTTAAAGCCAAGGGTAAGACGACTTTCTTAGGCTTAAACAATGTCTTGATTGTATCGCCTGACGTTGTTATTGGTGCAAGTTTCTTGATTCTCTTTACCTTAGTAGGAATGAAACTTGGCTTTGCCTCAGTTTTGTTGAGCCACATCGCCTTTTCTATTCCGATTGTTGTCTTGATGGTGTTGCCACTTTACCAAGAGATGGATAAATCTTTAGTTGAGGCTGCCTATGATTTGGGGGCAACGCAGACTCAAGCATTAAGAGAAGTGATTCTGCCCTATTTGACACCTGGTGTCATCGCTGGGTTCTTTATGGCCTTCACTTATTCCTTAGATGACTTTGCCGTTACCTTCTTTGTCACAGGAAATGACTTTACGACAATGTCTGTCGAGATTTATTCACGTGCTCGTGCAGGAATCTCCCTTGAAATCAATGCACTATCCGCAATTGTATTTCTCTTCTCAATCTTACTGGTTATAGGGTATTATATAATCATGAGAGAATCAGATACTGCCGGAAAAACGCCAAATATTACTTAAGAAAGGACAGTTATCTTGAAAAAATTAATCTATTTCTTGTCAGGGATTTTAGCAATTACTGTCCTTCTTGGGGTTACAGCTTGGCGGATGTCCGCTGCAACAGGTATTTCAACCTCTACCAATAGCTTGACGATTTTTAACTGGGGCGAATATATCGATCCGCAGCTTCTCAAAAAGTTTGAAAAAGAGTCCGGCTATAAGGTTAATTATGTGACATTTGACTCCAATGAAGCCATGTATTCTAAAGTTAAACAAGGCGGTACTGCTTATGATATTGTTGTGCCCAGCGAGTACATGGTACAAAAAATGGCCAAAGAAAATCTTTTGCTTCCTTTAGATCACACCAAGATTAAAAATCTTAATTATGATAATCCGAAGCTCTTGGATGCGGCATTTGACCCTAAAAATACTTATTCTGTGCCTTATTTCTGGGGGACTTTGGGGATTGTATATAATGATAAATACATCACTCAGCCACCCACAAAATGGGAAGACCTTTGGTCTAAAGACTACAAAAATTCGATCCTCCTCACAGACAGTAGTCGAGATGTGATGGGTATGGGCTTAATCGCTACAGGAAGCTCTGTGAATACGACGAACCAGTCAGAGATTGATCGTGCTTATGACAAGCTCCTACAGCTCACACCCAATGTTAAAGCTATTCTCGGAGACGAAATCATGAGTTATATGATTAATAACGAAACACCGTTATCTGTCGTTTATAGTGGACAAGCATCCGAAATGACTTCAAGCAATGAACATTTACACTATGTGGTCCCTGCCCGAACAAATATTTGGTATGACAACTTGGCTATCCCAAAAACCAGTAAAAATACTAAAGCGGCCTATGCCTTTATCAACTTCATGCAAGAACCAGAAAATGCAGCGGCCAATGCTGAATACGTTGGCTATTCAACACCTAACGTTAAAGCAGAAGCACTCTTGCCTGCAGAAGTTCGTGAAGACAAGTCTTATTATCCTGATGAAGCTCTGATAAAAGAAGATGAAGCTTATGTTAATCTCAGTCCATATTGGACAGGTATTTATAATGATTTGTATCTTCAGTTTAAGATGAATAAATGAAAATAGCTTTAACTCTCGTGGTTGAGCTGTTTTTCTTTTCTATGCTGCAACTTAGTGTACATACTTTTTAAATTTTAGTATTCTAAACTTCCTTGATTATTATTTTTATTTTCAGGGAGACCATGCTAGAATTGATAATGTCCTAATTATATTCAAACCCTAGTATAATTTTGATTTTTCATAATAAATATCCAACCCATGGATATAACCTTGATGTCCCCCTTTCTCCATAGGGGGATTTTTGCTTTGTTCCAGCGCTTTTGACAGTTGCAACTCTCTTTGTTAACGCTTACTTTAGTGCTATAATATAGATAAGGTAAATACTGAATCCTTTATTTCAGTATACACCTTTATTTGATTGCTCCATATCTGTGCTTTGGTTCTTTGCCCGCAGATGTGGAGTTTTTCTATATAAGCAATGATTTGTAATTATAATGTTATATAAGGTAATGAGAGGAGAAAGAGTTGGAATTTCTTAGTGAAAACAAGATTTAGAAAAATAAGAAGAACAAGTGCATAAAAACAAGGAAAAATATTATGAAAAAGAGAACAAATACCATTATGAGAAAAAGACACACAATAATTTGTTCAAGATTAAAATAAATACCATTATTGGTATTTTAAGAAAATTATTCAAACATACGGTCCAGAAAACATTATTTCTATTAACTGCCTCTCACATTAGAAAAAGAAGTTTTCGAAATAAATTCCTTAAACACCAATGATAATGAACTATAAGAGTGTTTTAAGAGTAGAAAAAAATATGGAAATAAAAGAATGAAAACAAGTGCAATTTCTCCTTAATTTTTATTAAGAAAGTGGTTTAAAATCCCCTTATCTTAACTGAAACTAAAAATGTTGAAAAAAATACTTAATTTAATTAGCAAAAATTTTTAATGTATTTAAATACAAAAAAAGACATGGTTAATTTTTTAAAAATAAGAAGCGCATTAAATAGGGGTTTTTATTATACATTTTTTCTATTTTGTAGAATAAATTTTCTGAATATTTTGTTTACAAATGTTTTCGCTTTCTTTTTTCACTTTATTTATTTTAAGTTATGTTTAAGGTAAAGGTCATATAATGAGTCCCTCATGAAGGAAATGAATTTGACTTTGAAAATTTATTTTCTTCTGAGTGAACTTATACATTTTAAACCGAGAGCTTTCAAAGATATGTAATTTCGCAAGCAGCAGAGATTTGAAGGTTCCTTATAACAAACGTCCATAGCGTGCAATGACGTTAAACTGCTGACGGTAATCCTACACAAGCGTTCAAGACTTTATGATGTGTATGGGAAGTAACCATGATGATAGAGTATATACGGGGGTTCGTAATTGAGCTTTAACTCTATGGAATATTCTTAGTGGCGAAATTGAAAGGTCTAAATGAAATTCAGTAAAGTTGCTATTTCAACTGGTGTTATTGCTTCATTCATGTTTATCGGTACTGGTATGGCCCACGCGGACACACCAAAACAAACTACACATGATGTTGCAATTGAAGTTATTAACGGTAACTACGGTACAGGTCAAGAGCGTGTCACAATGTTGACAAACAAAGGTTTTGACTTTGAAGACGTACAAACAGAAGTTAACAACATTTTGTTAGGAAAAGCTTCAGCAACTCCTACAACTGCCAAAAAAGTTGAAACACAACCTGCTAAATCTAAAGTAGCACAAACTGTATCAGGACTTGACTTAGGTCAAACTTCTGGTCAAGTAAATATTGAAGCCCTTGCTAACTACATGGTTTCTAATACTGCCAACGCAGCAGGATATTCTGCAAGCGAATGGGCATATATTATTGAACATGAGTCTAATGGACGTGCAGATGTTGCAAATGCAAGTTCAGGTGCATACGGTGCGTTCCAATTGTTAGGCCACGGTGAATACGCTGGCATGACTCTTGCTGAACAAATCGAAATGGCAAGTAAACTCCCTGCAGGAAGCTGGGTTGTTTATAACTAATAGGAAGTGAATTACAATTCGTTTCCTGGAGTGCTTAACTAAGATTAAACATCCAAGGCTATCACAAACAGTGAAGGCCTTTTTGTTTTGCCTTTAACCTTTTTAAAAATCAAAAAATCAAAAAAACTCTTAAAAAATTTAAAATTATATGTTATAATAAAAGAGTAGATTTAGTAAAACGTACTAAATTCATAACAATTAAAGAGACAATATAGGTTGGGCGCAAGCTTCAAGAGATTTCCTCCGAGGGTAAGGAGGAGATTTTTTGATAGCTTGCGCCCTTTTTGTTTACATTCTTTTTTTCGATTGCTACGCTCTTGAAAAAAATGAAGTGTATGCCTAACTGTCGAAAATACAAGGAGGAAGCTTTTGGAATTTTATAAAAAAGCAAAAGAAGAAGTTATTGAGGAGTTTTTAGTTGACACTAAGACTGGCTTAAATCATGAACAAATATTGAAACAAAGGGAGCTTCATGGAGAAAATAAACTTCCGGATGAAGAGGAAGAATCATACTTAGCTACGTTCCTCAAAAGTTTTAAAGAACCTATCGTTATTGTTTTACTTGGTGCGGTAGCTCTGTCCTTTGCTAGTTCTTACTACGCTTTTCAATTTCAAAATGATAGTAAGCATGGGATGGAGGCACTATATGAAGCGATTGCTATCTTAATCTTAATTATCATAAATGCCTTTTTAGGCTTTTATCAAGAAATTAGTGCACGTAAGAGTTTGAACGCATTAAAAGAGATGAACAATCGTTATGTTACTGTGTTACGAAATGGTCAATTTGAAAAAATACTTTCAACAGAGCTTGTCACAGGGGATATCGTAAAAGCCTCAATTGGAGACTTTGTCGAAGCAGATGTCCGTTGGATTGAAACCAATGAGCTCCAAGTTATCGAGTCGCATTTGACTGGCGAAGCAGATGCGATTAGCAAGCACACAGATGCTATTCTCGAGACGACAGAACTAGGTGATCGTCATAATATGGGCTTCTACGGTTCAAGCGTTTCTGGTGGACAAGGTTTAGGGATTGTTGTGGCTGTTGGGGAACATACTGAACTTGGTAAAATTGCCAAACTGATTCAAGCAGTTGAAAACAGGACGTCGCCACTGCAAAATACGGTTCATAAGTTAACCAAAACCTTGATGCAAGTTTCAGCCGGTATTGTTGTCTTTACCCTCGTAGTGGGTATCATCCAAGCTGGTGAATTAAGCATAGCATCAATTACATCTGTTTTATCAACCTCAATCGCCTTAGCTGTAGCCTCTATACCTGATGCTCTACCTGCTGTGCTTTCGATTGTTTTAACGATTGGCGCTGCCAAAATGGCGAAGAATAAGGGGCTTATCAAGTCTCTTAACAGTGTGGAAACACTAGGAAGTACTTCCTACATCTGTTCAGATAAAACAGGAACACTTACCAAAAATGAAATGACCGTTACACATTTCTATACAAACGGCCAGTACTATGAAGTTTCTGGTCTGGGCTATACTCCAGATGGGGAAATTCGTAGTCTTTCTGATGAAGAGCAAGAGCCTTCATATTCGGCCTTTATTGCAGGTGCACTTTTGTGTAACGAGTCTGCTCTCAAAGAAGTCGAAGGAAAATTCGTGCCTTTTGGTAATCCAACTGAAATTGCCTTGACTGTTTTGGGGCAAAAAGCTGGCCGCACAAAAACTCAACTTTTAGAATCACATGAGCTTATCCGGACGCTGCCTTTCACTAGTGATCGTAAAACAATGAGTGTCATTGTCAAGAAAGGCGACAACTATCTTCTCTATATCAAGGGAGCGCCAGATGTTCTGGTTGAGAAAAGCCGCGCCCTTTTGATTGATGGTGAATTAAATACTGAAGAAAGCGAAAAGCAAAAATTTATCACGACTGTAAATGATTATGCCAATGAAGCTTTGCGTACCTTGGCGGTAGGATACCGTATCCTCAGTAAGGAAGAGGCAGAACAAGGTCAGCTAGAAGATTTAGAAAAAGATATTATCTTGACGGGGGTTGCAGGAATTATTGACCCTGCGCGTGAAGAAGTCAAAGCTTCTGTTAAAACATTGCAAGAGGCAAGTGTCGAAGTCGTTATGATTACAGGTGATCACGAAAATACAGCTCGTGCTATTGCTTATAATCTTGGCATTGTAAAATCCAAAGAGGCTAAAGTCATCAAAGGTATCGAAATTGAAGAAATGACAGATGAAGAGCTCTATGATGTCGTTAAAACAACGAATGTCTATGCGCGTGTTTCCCCTGAACACAAGCAAAGGATTGTTAAGCAACTTCAAAAGCACGGGGAAGTTGTGGGTATGACAGGAGATGGTGTTAATGATGCGCCGGCTCTGAGAGCAGCCGATATTGGAATTGCCATGGGAATCGCAGGAACTGAAGTAACCAAGGATTCTGCTGACTTGATATTGCTTGATGATAAGTTTACAACGATTGAAAAAACAGTCGAAAATGGTAGAACTATTTATGCCAATATTAAGAACTTTATCCGTCATGAATTAACGACGAACGTCGCAGAAGTACTTTCCTTGATATTAGGCTTACTTTTCTTCACTGTAAGTATCGGGAATGTTGACTATACCACACCAACTTTAACAGCCTTAATGGTACTTTGGGTCAATATGGTCAGTGATGCCGTGCCTTCTTTCGCTCTGGGATACGATGTCGCTGAGTCAGATGTTATGAACGAAAAACCACGTGACCCTAAAGAATCTGTCCTAGCTAACTACACATGGTCAAGAGTCTTGATCCGAGGCACAATTATGGGCTTGATGGTCTTTGTAGCCTTTGTTTGGGCAGCAAAACAAGGCATGTCAAGTAACGAAGCACAAACGGTGGCCTTCTTAACACTTGTTTATGGTCAGTTGTGGCATGTTTTTGATGCAAGAAGTTCACAAACTCTCTTCAGAAGAAACCCATTCGGCAACCCACGTTTAGTCCTTGCTGTTGTCTTTGCAGGTATCTCTTCATTTTTAGTGACGATAATTCCATTCTTTAATGTTGTCATGGGAACTGCACCATTGAGCTTACCTGTTTATCTTCTTGTACTCTTTGTGCCAGCTTTACCAACATTTATCCTATCAGGTATTAAAGAAATCTTTAAAGTGAAAATTTGGTAAGGAGAATTTTTGAGATGTGTAACTATAATATGCTAAAATAACAGTATAGTAATCCTTGGAAGGAAGTATATACATGGAAAAAGTAAAAAGCTTTTTTACACCCAAAAGAATTTTAGTTCTCTTGATTCTTTTGCTCATCGTAATTTTTGCGGTTCTTAATTTCTCACCTGTTCGTGTTAACATGCTTTTCTTTAACATTGATATTCCCATGTTCTACGGTATTATCGCTGTAGGGCTGATTGGGTTTATATGTGGATATGTGATGCGGGGGAGAAAATAGCCTGAAAAAATCAAGACTGAAGTGTGTTACACGCTTCAGTTTTTTTATATTATTAGGTTTTCTCTTGCAAAAATATTAGAATTTAGAAAGGAGATTAAAAAGAAATGAGCATATAATATGGAAGAATTAATCCGGTTCTACATTAAAAAGAAGGAGTTTAAAAAACTTCAAGTTATTCTTAAAGATTTACAAAGACATGAACTGAAAGAGATTTTTAAACATCTAAAGCAAGATGAACAGGTCATTTTTTTTGAAGTCCTTTCAGAAGATAAAGCAGTGGCGTTGTTCAAAATTCTTGGCACTCAGCAGCAAAAAAATCTTTTAGATGCGCTACAACCGCCAATGGTGCAAACTTTTCTCAATCAGCTGTCGTCAGACGATCGTGTCAGACTTTTTGACCGACTACCTGAAAGACGAGTGAAGAGTCTTCTGGGTGTTTTAACACCCGATAATAGATCAGAAACACTCCATCTCCAAGCTTATGTCCCAGAAACAGCCGGTCGAATTATGACAACGGAATTTGTAACTTTGACAGAAGATATGACCCAAGAAGAGGCGTTGGCAAAAGTCACAGAGGAAGCCACGCGCAAGGAAAACATCTATATTTTGTTTATTATTGACGAGAAGTTAAAGCTCACTGGTTTTATAACTTTACATCGACTTTTGATGATGGCGCCAACAGCAGTCATTAATGAGCATATGTCGCGTCAACCGATTTCTGTTAAAACTTCTGAGGACCAAGAAAAGGTGGCACAAAAAGTCAAGAGTTGGATCTTCTGGCTTTAGCTGTGGTGGACGATACTAATAAATTAGTAGGCATAGTAACCTTCGACGATGCAATGGAAATTCTTGAAGAAGAGGCAACAGAAGACATTTTGAACCAAGCAGGTTTATCCGACTTAAAAGATACAGAGGAGGACCGCAGCAAGCTACTTATTAATGGCAAGTTAAATAAAATTTTGGCAGTACGTTTACCCTTTCTTTTAGCCACCTTGTTGTTAAGCATGCTTTCTGGTTTAGTCATTGAAAATTTTGAACAAACTTTAGAATCCATCGCAATGGTGGCAATTTTTATCCCATTGATTATGGGCATGGGAGGAAATATTGGGACACAATCTTCAACAGTCTTTACACGAGGCTTGGTTTTAGGGCATATTGAGATTGAGAACTTCCTTGAGCACTTTTTCAAGGAATTACGTGTCGGTTTGACCATTGGCGCATTGATGGGAATTATGGCGGGGCTAATGGCGACCATATGGCTAGGTTTTCCGATGTTAGGTTTGGCAGTTGGTTTAGCCCTTTTTGCTACGATGACCGTCGCATCCTTGCTGGGCTTTTTAGTCCCTTTTATCTTAATCAAGTTAAAAATCGACCAAGCTGCAGGATCAGCACCAATCATTACAACGATTAAAGATTTAGTTGCCTTACTGATTTACTTCACCTGCATTTCGCTCTTCCTTGGTCATCTTATTTCATGAGTTTGATAAGATAGAAAAAATTTAATTTCTGTTAAAATAGACAAATATGAGACTAGATCACTACCTGTTCCTCAATGGATGGAAGGATAAGAAAGAACGCAAACGCTTGATACAGACCAGAAAGATTATAATTGATGGAGAAGTAGAGTATAACCTAAGTCGCAATGTCGATCCTCAGATGCATGAAATTATTGTCAATCAGCAACAACTCACAACATTTGGACATCATTATTTTATGATGAATAAGCCATCTGGTGTACTTTCAGCCAATAAAGATGAGCACCTGCCCACCTATCGTGACCTTGTG
The DNA here is from genome assembly GCA_018250615.1 of Oechydrus chersis rufus. Lineage (NCBI taxonomy): Eukaryota > Metazoa > Arthropoda > Insecta > Lepidoptera > Hesperiidae > Oechydrus > Oechydrus chersis. The sequence goes on along the minus strand of DWTS01000036.1, from coordinate 5,847 downwards.
GAAGAAAAGAATGATGCACTCTATCCTGTGGGACGGCTAGACTTTCTAACGACAGGATTATTATTCATCACGGACAATGGGCCACTGGGCATCGATATGCTAAAGCCACAGCAACATGTTTCTAAAACATATTTCGTAGAGACATGGGAACCACTTGAAGTAAGTGATAGAGTTGCCTTTGAAGCAGGCCTTGAATTTATCGGAGGCGTTCGTACGCAGCCAGCGCAACTCGAAATTTTAGATGTGCATCATGCTAAAGTTACTATCCAAGAAGGCAAATATCATCAGGTCAAGAAAATGTTCTTAGCTTTAGGTAAAAAAGTTGAGCAACTTCAACGTTTAAGTTTTGGACCGCTGGTCCTAGATGAAGATTTGCAACCAGGTGCTTATCGCCCTCTTACGCAGCAAGAAATCTTGAGTCTGAAGCCTTATATGAGAAAGTAAGATTCTTTGACAGTCTGATAAGGCAAGTGTTATAATCATTATCACTTAGAGCCGATGAAGAAAGGAAGTGTCACTATGCCTATTTATGATTTCACAGTGAAGGGAAAACAAGGAGATGATATCTCTTTGTCCGACTATAAAGGCAAAGTTCTACTCGTAGTGAATACTGCGACAAGATGTGGTTTTACACCACAATATGATGGACTTCAAAAACTTTATGATGAATATAAAGAGGCCGGGTTTGAAATTCTCGATTTTCCTTGTAATCAATTTAAAGAGCAAGCACCCGGCACAGCTGATGAGATTGATCAGTTTTGTACATTGAACTATGGAACAACTTTCCCACGCTTTCAAAAGATTGATGTTAATGGCGCGGATGAAAGCCCGCTCTATACATGGTTAAAAGAAGAAAAAGGAAGCCCGCTTGGAAAAAAAATCAAGTGGAATTTTACGAAGTTTTTGATCAACGCTCAGGGGGAAGTTGTCGCACGTTATGCTCCAGCAACAGAACCTGAAAAAATTGCCAAAGATATTAAAAAAGAGCTTGAAAAAGTAGAAAAATAGGAGCACGTGCCTCCTGTTTTTTCTTTTGGTATCATTATAAAGAAGCTCATATTTATAGCTGGTTTATGCTATAATTGAGTCATGAATATTCTGCTCGAAATCCAAACGAAATTAAGAGAACTTTCCCCTAACGAGTCAAAAGTTGGAAAGTATGTTCTCGCTTTTCCTGAGGCTGTCATCAACCTAAGCACCCAAGACATTGCTAAAAATAGTCAAGTGTCACCAGCTACAGTTATTCGCTTTGTCAAATCCATCGGACTTGAAGGTGTTCCCCAACTTAAGCAGCAACTTTCCGTCTGGAAGGCGAGCGCCCAATCGGATACAGATTTTCAAGAATTACGTCCTAATGAAGAGATAGACTCAATAAAATCAAAATTAAAAGCGCGCATTAATCATATGACAGAACTTGTTAATGGTCATTTAAACAATGAAAGACTTGCTAAAACGGTCGACCTGATTGATGAAGCGGAGTTAATCTTTATTTTCGGGATTGGGGCTTCTTTTCTTGTGGCACAAGACTTAGCTCAAAAATTGAACCGTATTGGCAAAATCAGTATTTGTGCGGACAATACGCATACGATGGCTGTTAATTTAACCAATAATAATCAAAAGAAACTCTTTATCGCTGTCAGCGACCGAGGGGAATCCCGTGAAGTTTTAGCTATGCTTGATTTGGCTCAAGCTGAAAAGATTGAAACCATTGCGATTACCGGTATCGAAAACTCAAGTCTGTCTAAACGTGCCGAATATCCGCTCATTTCTCTATCAGGAGAGAATTTTGAGTTTAGGCATGCAGCTACGGTTTCAATGCTGGCACAATTGTATCTCATCGATTTGCTCTTTTATGCCTATGTCAGCAAAAACTTTGATGATGCACGAGAATCAGTGATTCGTTCTTTAGATATCGTTCGTCATCTGGAAAAAAATTATTGATGTGAAGTTATACATAAAAACAGTAAAAATCTTGGCGTTTTCGTTGTGAAGCGCGATTTTTACTGTTTTCTTTACCTTAAACTTTTTTATGTTAAAATAGAAGAATGATTTTACTACAAGGGAATGGGATAGCACGCACTTTTGGTGGCGATGTTTTATTCGAAAATATAAATTTTAATCTTCAGGACCACTCACGTATGGCTTTAGTCGGACGCAATGGTGCGGGAAAATCGACTTTATTGAAGATTATTGCAGGCGTTGAAGAACCTTCAGCAGGATCGATTTCTAAGGTCAAGGACTTGCATTTAAACTATTTGGCTCAAGATACAGGACTTTCTTCAGAATTAACGATTTTTGAAGAAATGTTGACGGTCTTTGAAAAACTCCGTCAAACAGAGCGACAATTGCGTCAGATGGAATTACAGATGTCGGAGTTAACGGGTGGTGACTTAGAGAGTTTGATGCACCGTTATGATTCTTTATCGGAAGAATTTCGTCAAGCCAACGGTTTTACCTATGAAGCAGAGATTAAGTCAGTACTTAATGGTTTTCGTTTCGATGAGAAGATGTGGGACCGTGCTATTTCTTCCTTATCTGGTGGACAAAAAACACGATTAGCTTTGGCAAAAATGCTTTTAGAAAAGCCTGATTTGTTGATTTTGGATGAGCCAACCAACCATTTGGATATTGAAACTTTGGCGTGGTTAGAAACTTACCTGAAAAACTATTCAGGTAGTCTTTTGATTGTCAGTCACGACCGTTATTTCTTAGATAAGGTTGTGACAGAAACTTTGGAGATTTCACGAGGCAAGCTGACACGCTTTGCAGGAAATTACAGTAAATATATTGAACTTAAAGCAGAGATGCTCGCCACTGAGCAAAAGAACTATGATAAGCAACAAAAAGAAATTGAAAAATTAGAAGATTTCGTTGCTCGAAATATGGTTCGTGCCTCCACAACAAAACGCGCCCAATCACGCCAGAAAAAGTTGGAAAAGATGGAGCGTATTGAAGCACCGACCGGAAGTGAAGCAGCTGCACATATGACCTTTTCCCCAGCTAAAAAGTCGGGCAACATCGTTCTTACAGTTGAAGATGCAGCAGTGGGATACGATAAAGTCCTCGCTGAACCTATCAATATCGATACACGCAAACATGATGCCATTGCTATTGTTGGACCAAACGGGATCGGGAAGACAACATTGATCAAGTCAATTATTGGTCAAATTCCTCTTCTTAAGGGTCAGGTGAAGCTGGGAGCGAATGTCGACTTAGGATACTATGATCAAGAACAAGGAGCGCTGACACCTTCTAACAGTGTTCTTGACGAGATTTGGAATGAGCATCGTCTCTTACCAGAAGTAGAAATACGTAATCTTTTAGGGGCTTTCCTTTTCAGCGGCGAAGATGTGAAAAAGACCGTTTCGATGTTATCGGGAGGAGAAAAAGCACGTCTTCTCTTGGCGAAGCTCGCTATGCAACATGATAATTTTCTTGTATTGGATGAACCTACCAACCACTTGGATATCGACAGCCGTGAGGTTTTGGAGAATAGCTTGATTGACTTCGATGGTACTTTACTCTTTGTCAGTCATGACCGTTACTTTATCAACCGTGTTGCGACCAAAGTCCTCGAAATATCACCTCAAGGAAGTAAACTTTACCTGGGCGATTATGATTACTATTTAGAAAAAAAACGCCAAGAAGAAGAGACACATCAAGAAGTTGTTTTGGAAGAACAACCAGAAAGTTCGGGCCAGATGGACTATGCACAACAAAAAGAAGCACAGAAAATCCGTCGCAAGTTCGAACGTGAAGTCAATGCTGCGGAAGAAAAACTTGCTGCTCTGGAACAACAAAGCGAAGAAATTTCCCGAGCTATGTTAGACATAACAGATGACTTTGTTAAACTAGGTGAACTCCAAGCAGCACTCGACCAACTGGCTGAACAAAAAGAAGAAACAGAGATGAACTTACTGGAAGCGATGGAAAGCTTAGAAAGTTTATGATTGCAAACTTACAGTAAATCTGTTAGACTATATAACAAGAAACCTTTAAATTAGCACGAGAGGCTAGCAAGGAAACCGTATAATTGTCTATTTGTATAGTATTTAGGTGCATTCTAAATATTATTGGCATATTTTTTTACGCACTTGCAGCTTTATGCAAGTGTTTTTTTGTGTAAAACAGCGTGCTATTGATATTAACTTAAGGGACTAGAAAGAGGATAACATGTCATTATCAAAAACTATCGCTGCTGATTTACTCGAAATAAAAGCTGTAAGCTTATCGCCGAGTGCACCATTTACATGGGCAAGTGGGATTCAATCTCCTATTTATACAGACAACCGTGTGACCTTGGCTTATCCAGAAGTACGCACTCGTATTGAGCAGGCTTTTGCGGATTTGGTCAAGGCAGAGTTTCCTGAGGTCGAAGTAATTGCAGGTACAGCAACAGCAGGTATTCCTCATGGTGCAATTATTGCTGACTATCTTCAATTGCCTTTTGCCTATATTCGTAGCAAACCAAAAGATCACGGCGCAGGAAATCAAATCGAAGGACGTGTCTCTAAAGGACAAAAAATGGTATTGGTTGAGGATCTTATCTCAACAGGAGGCTCAGTACTAGAAGCAGTGGCTGCCGCACAACGTGAAGGGATCGAAGTTCTCGGTGTGATTGCTATCTTTACCTACCAACTCGAAAAAGCAGCAACAAAATTCCAAGAAGCGCAAGTGCCACTGCACACATTAACAAATTATTCTGAACTTATCCAAATCGCTCAGGAAACAGGTTATGTAACAGAAGCTGAACTTGAAATGCTTAAAAAATTCAAGGATAATCATGAAACATGGAGTAAATAACATAATAAACATTATGTAAAATATAAAAAGGGGAACAGATGATACTCATAAAAAACGGCCGTGTAATCGATCCTGAGTCCGGTTTTGATCAAGTTGCTGATGTGTTAGTTAAAGATAAGAAGATTATTCGTATTGCCCAAGATTTGGAAGAAGAAGGTGCAGATATTATTGATGCCAGCAACATGATTGTTGCTCCTGGGCTCATCGATATTCATGTTCATTTTCGTGAACCAGGTCAAACGCATAAAGAGACGATACACACTGGTGCTTTATCTGCAGCACGTGGTGGTTTTACGACAGTAGTAATGATGGCAAATACTAAACCGATTTTATCGAGTCCTGAAGTGCTTGTAGAGACACTGAAACTTGCAGATGAAGAGAAAATTCATATTAAGTCCATTGCTTCTATTACCAAAGATTTTGACGGGCGACATTTGACGGATTTTGATGCTTTGTTAAAGGCAGGCGCAGTTGGCTTTTCAGATGATGGTATTCCACTGAGTGATTCAGGGGTCTTGCATGAAGCTTTGAAGAAAGCCAAGGAAACGGATAGTCTGCTCTCTATTCACGAGGAAGATTCCAACTTAGTGGATACGCTTGGAATCAATGAAAGCGAAGTGGCACACCAATGTGGTCTAACAGGAGCGACAAAGGTGGCTGAGTACAGTATGATTGCACGTGATGCAATGTTGGCTTTGGATACTCAAGCGCGTTTACATATTCAACATTTGTCTGCAGGCGAAAGTGTAGATGTAGTTCGTTTTGCACAAAAGATGGGCGCAAAAGTTAGTGCTGAAGTTACACCACAACATTTTTCACTGACAGAGCAAGCTGTCCTAGAGATTGGTACAAATGCAAAGCTAAATCCTCCACTGCGTCAAACGAAAGATATTGCGAAAATTTTGGAAGGCTTGAAAGACAACACGATTAGTGTTATTGCGACAGATCATGCGCCACATACCCATGAAGAAAAAAATGTTGCTTTGGCTGAAGCACCGAGCGGAATGATCGGCTTAGAAACTTCTTTGCAACTGGGGCTTACGC
>DWTS01000035.1:0-23065 GCA_018250615.1 Oechydrus chersis rufus | reverse complement strand
ACCACGCGGCTCATATTATCCAAACGTTGTGTTTCTTCCAAATTTGCTTGGTTAGGACGACTTGCTTGAGATTCAAGTTCTACGATTTTTTTCTTCAAAAACTCGTTTTCTTCTTGCAAGCGCAATACTTCTGCTTGAAAAGCTTCGTAATCTTGAATGACGTCATCGAGGAGCTCGTCAACTTCTTCTTTATCATAACCACGCATTTTTGTTCCAAAGTCAGCTTCATAGATATCTTTAGGTGTAAATTTAAATGTTGCCATATCGTCCTCTTTTATCATTTCATATCAAAGTTTTATCATCTTTAATCATAGCAGAAATTTTTTAATTTTTCAAGTCAATTATCCACTGGCAAATATCCGGATAAATGGCTTGTTATAAGTCTTTCAAAGCTAACTTAATCAAGGCTAAATCAAACAAATAATTTGCATCTACTCCTGAGCTTTTTATTTTATAATCAAGTTCAATGAGGGACAATGTAGCTTGTGCCAGAAAGTTTTCCTGCATATTACGTACTTGCTGGTTTGCTAACTTGACACGATAGGGGTGAATTTTAAGATAAGAAGTTTGTTTCTGTTCATTCCAACCTTTATTTTGCATCAGTTTTACCTGATAATAAAGCCGGAAGGAATTTGTCAAAATAACCAATATTTTGATTAACTCCTCACCTTGCAAAGTCAAATCATGAACTAAATCACGTGCTTGATTCACATCACCCTTCAAAATCAAGTCGGTCAACAAAAAAATATTATCTTGGAGAGATTTAGGAACAACTTTTTCGACATCCGCAAGAGTGATTGCTCGTTCTCCCACATATGTTTTTAACAAGGAGATGTTTTGTTTGATTACTGGAAAAGAAAAATTTGATTTTTCAAATATCCTTTGGAGAATATTTGCAGAAAGGCCTGTTTCTGCAAAAACTCGACTTAACTCTTGAGGTTTTAGTTCTTGTGCTTCGAGCAGAGTGGCCTGCGTCTTTAGCTTTTTCGTGAGTTTCAGTCGACTGTCTAACTTACCATGTAAAATAAGAATCAGCTGTGTAGTTTCGACTGGATCATTCAAAAAATTTTCAAAACGCACTGTCTGTTTTTCATCAAAAACCGCTTTTTTCACTGTTGTAAGATTTGTGAGATTTTCTAAAATAACCAGCTTTTGCTCAACAAAGAAAGGCAAACTCTCTAGCTCTTCTAAGGCAAGATTTGCATTGGCATTATTCAGGTCAAAATAGGCTTGCCCTAAGTCTGTACTGTCAAAATGGACATACTCTAAAAGTCGACTTTTTAGTTCTTGAACAAGATCTTCTTCCTCTCCGTAAAGTACCAATATTTGAGGAAGTCCTGCTTTTTTTATTTTTTCTAATTCTTCAAAAGCGCTCATGCTTCGTCAAACTCCTGTCCTTCTAAAAACTCTCCATCTTTTGTAACGAGAACTTTTCGTGGTGTTGTACCTTTGGCTGGGCCGACAATACCTGCTGCCTCCAGTTCATTCATCAGATCGGAAGCGCGGTTGAAACCGACTTTAAGCGCACGTTGCAACTGGGCCGTCGAGGCTTTTTGAGCAGAAATAACCATATTGCGCGCTTCTTCAAACAAGGGATCAGCTGAATTTGATGGTGCTGCTGTGCCACGGCTGCTGTCTTCTTCAGCTTCACCAGGATCAAAGCTTTCATCATAGTCAGCTTGGGATTGATTTTTAATAAAGTTCACGACTGACTCAACATCAGAATCTGATAAGAAGGCGCCTTGTAAACGTACAGGATGATTTTCATCAATGGGTTTAAAAAGCATATCCCCCCGTCCTAAAAGTTTCTCTGCACCATTTGTATCAATGATTGTGCGAGAATCTGTCCCGCTGGATACAGCAAAAGCGACACGTGAAGGAACATTTGCCTTAATCAAGCCAGAGATGACATCAACGGATGGACGTTGCGTTGCTAAAATCATATGGATACCAGCTGCACGCGCTTTTTGTCCAAGACGGATAATCGCGTCTTCAACTTCCTTACTAGCTACCATCATCAAGTCAGAGAGCTCATCGACAATAACGACGATTAATGGTAAGGTTTGATATTTTTCATTCGACTGTGCATTGTATTTTTCTATTTTTTCATTATAACCTGCAATATTACGTACCCCTGCTTGACTAAAGAGTTCATAGCGGTTTTCCATTTCATCTACCACCTTTTGTAAGGCACGTGATGCTTTACGAGGGTTCGTTACCACAGGAATAAGAAGATGAGGAATATCGTTATAAACAGAAAGTTCAACCATTTTAGGATCGACCATCAAGAATTTAACCTCACTAGGCAAGGCTTTCATCAGGATAGACGTGATAATACCGTTCACAGCAACCGACTTACCTGAACCTGTAGAACCTGCTACAAGTAAGTGAGGCATCCGTGTCATATCAAAGGTGCGAATCGTACCGTCTAAAGCTTTTCCTAAAGGCAACTCAAGCAAACTGTTCGTTTTGGGTTGAGCATTTTCCCAAAGTTCTCGGAAACCAACGGTTGCAACTTCACTGTTAGGAATTTCGATACCGATAAGGGATTTCCCAGGTATTGGTGCCTCAATCCGTACATCCTTTGCTGCCAGAGCTAAAGCTAGATCATCTGATAAGTTGACAACACGCGAAACTTTCACCCCGGTAGCTAATTTAATTTCGTACTTGGTGACGGATGGGCCTACAACAGCAGATTCAACTGATGCCGAAATCTTGAAGGATTCTAATGTTCGCTCTAAGATTTGAATATTTTTGCGGACATTTTCTCGTTCTCCCGCTTGATTTTTTGTTGGAATTTCTTCCAATAAATCAATTGTCGGAAGTTGATAAAACTCGTTGTCAACAGAACGTTCAAAACTGATTGGCTCTTGGTCATCCTCTACTTCCTCTTGCGGTTGTATAGCCCCCATTTCTTTTGTAGGTGATACTGGCGTATCAGGAATAGCTATAGGAATTTCGGAAAAGTCGGAAGTTGTATTTTCTTCAAACATGGGCTCGCTTGGGAGAGGAAGTTCTTCTGCTTCCATCGCCCGTAAGTTTCTTTCAGCTTCTTCTTGAGCTTTGGCTTTTTCTTCTAAGAGTGCTGCTGCACGTTTTGCTTCAGCACGATCTGCCATACGCGTACGTGTTTCGCTTATATTTCTTTTAAGAAAAATACGTAGCCGTGCAATCAAAGCGGGTGCCATAAGATACAATGCGACAAGCCACAGAATTCCCACAATAATATAAACACCTATTACGGAAAAGAGGGCTTTAGCTGGACCAAAAAACAAGTCTCCTAAAAAACCACCGCCAAGAAAATGCGTCACCTGTCCTTTTTTCAGATCAGACATTGCTAAAACTAAAGCATTTTTATTGGGCGACAGGACATCATATCTTGCATGAAAAACAAGAAGAAGTCCAAAGAAAAAGAGAGCTAACCCTGGTAAAAAGCGTTTGTTTTCACGAAAGAAATCCTTTTTGAAAACCGTCATAAACATGACGAATAAAACGATTAATAAGAAAGTGATTGCTAATGATCCTACAGCCAGTCGGGTGACATTATATAAAAAGACACCAAATAAGCCCAAACGTGCTAAAGCAAATAAAATGATAATAAAGCTCCCAAAAAAAGCCGCCATTTTTTTATTAGCCGTCCAAAATTTAGTATTTGACTTTTTAGTCGATGGTTTCTTTGCTGTTGAACGCTTCGCTTTTGGTTTTGATTTACTTTTTGTTGTTCTTTTTGCGGGCATGTTATTTCTCTGTTCTAAAACTTAATATTACTCTTTATTGTAACATTTTACAGGCTTATCTTTCAATACTGGCTTTTTAAGACATTAAAAAGCCGAAAGCTTGTGCTTTCGACTTTTATCTTGCTTCATTATTTTACAACCATAACATTACATGGTGCATGGTTAACAACATAACTTGCAGTTGATCCCACAAGTACACGGTCAATAGCGCCTTTACCTGTTGAACCCATAACAATCAAGTCAATATCATTTTCCTCAGCAAAATCAACGATTTCTTTTTTAGGAGAACCACTCACTTGAAAAGCTTTGTACTCAACTTTGTCACCAATAAGTTTTCCTGCTTCATCAAGAATTTCTGTTGATTGTTTTTCCGCTTCTTCCAAAACAGCTGGCATGATGTAAGCTGTGCCATAAAGTTGCGCAACATCTTTAGCATGTACTACAAATAAAGATGCTTGGTTTCTTTTAGAAATCTCAATAGCTTCTTGGATAGCTTGATTTGCTTGATCAGATCCATCTACTGCGACTAAAATATTTTTGTAATTTTCTCTCATTGTAAACGCCTCCTTTTTCTTTATTATAAGATATTTTCATATCAAAGTCCAATAAAAAGTTTAAAATTTTTGTTTTTTATCACTTTTTTCTCATTGAACTGGTTTATATCCATGTTATTTAACTTAATAAATTAATCATACCTGAATATCCGAGCTGTTTGGCATAATCTAAGGCTGTTAAATTATTGTTGTCACGTAATTCAGTGTTTGCTTTATATTGCAAGAGGGTCTTCACGATTTCTTGATAGTGTGCTGAACCATCTCTCAATGCCACTGCTTCAATCAATGCTGTATATCCATAATTATTTTGATGATCAATATCCACTTGACCGTCTTCCAGTAACATTTTTACATTTTCCAAATGTCCTTTTTCAGCTGCTGGAATCAAAGCATTTCCTCCAAAGCGGTTATAGACTTTTTGGTTAGGTTTACTGTGTTGCAAAATATATCGCAGGATTTCGGTTTTACCTTGAGCCGCTGCGTAAAGGTAAGGCGAGTCTTGAATGTGATCTTGTAAATTAACATCTGCCCCATTATCTATCAATAGCTGAGCTAGGGCAACATTATTTTCATGAGTCGCGATAAGTAAAGGTGATTCTCCTTGTGCATTTCTCTCATTAATATCTGACTGATTAGCTTTGATACTTTTTTCAATTTCAGATAAGCTCTTCTTTTCTGTTACAGCCTCTAAAACTTTCATCGGTTTGAACTCCTCTTTTTTCGAAGTTGCCTTTTCGTTGGTGGATGCTGCCTTTTGTGAAGTCGAAATCGTAGTGCTTTGTTTAGCTTCGCCTTCATGAGAACTTTGATTATCTTGTTTGGAACAACCTACTAAAAGAACAAAGGCTAGTCCAGAGAGAATCAGATATTTCCTCAAAGCAACCACATCCTTTCGTTTCATTCTATGCTATAAGTTCATCTTAACATTTATCGTATATTATTTAAAAAATTCTGACTTATAACTTTTAGAGTGGTTTTGAAATAATCCAGGATAGATAATACTAAAAGAAGATTATTAACCATAAAATAAACTATTGTGATACAATGAACTTATGGAAAATATAAACGCTTACAAGGCTTTAGCCTTTTTTGACCTTGACGGAACTTTACTTAACGGACAGAGTCAGCTAGACCCTGATGTCATCGATGCTATTCACGAAATTCGCCGTAATGGTGTCCTTCCCTTTATTGCCACAGGACGTGGACATTTTGAGCTTGACAATATTATGGCAGCCACTGGCATCACCGGTGCTGTTGCTATGAATGGACAATATATCGTTTTAGATGGCCAAACGATATATAAAGATCCTATTTCAATTGAAAACATCGAAAAATTACACACGTTAGCTATCGAGCAAGACGAAGCACTTGCCTTTTATGGTAAAGAGGGCTATTGGGTAGATCGTCATACGGATTTTGTCCGTCAAGCTTATGCTTATACACATATGCCACTTCCCGAGATTGACCCCGAAGGTTACAAATCAGAAGAAGTCAATATGCTCTTGTTATTGACTGATAAACTGTCACAAGTGGATTATTACAAAGCACAGATGCCCGAACTTAATTTCTTTATGAATGCTCCTACTTCTATCGATATTACAAACATCTCGACCAATAAAGGTACTGGGATTACACATGTGAAGGACGTCCTCAACTTTAAGGGGGAAACCTATGCTTTCGGTGATGGACGAAATGATCTCCATCTTTTAGCTGCTGCAGACCATGGTACAGCTATGGGTAACGCGGTACCTGAACTCAAAGAAATCGCTGATTTTATAAGCAGTAAAAATACAGAAAAAGGTATTGTGAATGCCTTTAAACATTGGAACTTTATTTAGACACCCAAAAAGCAGAGCGTCCTCTAGACACACTGCTTTTTTTATTCTCTTATTTTATCTGGTCAAATCAATCCGCTTGCCCAGTTTATCCATAATAATTGCACCAATAAGCAAACTTGCAAATTCACCCACAGCTAATGTAAACCAGGTCCAGAAGAAAGGCATTCCGAAAAGAAAATGCATTTCCAAAGCGATAGTTACCATACTGATTGAGAAAAATATTGCAAAGTAGAAAAAGGCTTTATTGAGCTGACCATTGAAAAAGTACTGTTTCATATAACGTTCAAAAAGTAGCACTCCTAAAGTCAAGAAGATAAGCGTTGACAGACCACCCACGATAACATCAACCCAAGTAAAGCTGAGGAAATTTGAAATCATACATCCAATAGTCACAGCAATAATATATTTTTTATTAAAGAAAGCTGTAAAGTTGAGCATTTCTGAAATCCTAAATTGCATAGGACCATAAGAAATAGCATTGAGTGGTGGTGTCATCGTAAGGACAACGTAAAGAGCAGCAACAATGGCAATCGTCACCATGTCGTAAACAGTAGATTTTTTCAATTTTTTCTCCTTTAGCGGCTGAATACCGCCTATAATATGCTCAGGCAAAGGTTAAAAGTCCTGAGGATTGCTGATAATTTGCAACTTTTATATTATATCAATTTTCTTGAAAAATGAAAAGACTTCTCTGAGGTATAAAAAAGCTCAGCCTTAAAGACTGAGTTTTTATTTGATTGTCCAGCCGCCATCGATAGGAACCACTGCCCCCGTCAAATAGGAACTTTCTGGACTGGCTAGAAATAGGGTCAAATCTGCAACTTCTTGAGGTTTTGCCCAGCGTTTTGCAGGAGTTTCTTTTGCTACCCATTTTGCCATTTCTCCATTGTTTTCAGTAAAGTCCTTAGCGTTCATCGGTGTATCGATGGCGCCAGGAGCAATACCGGCAACTTGGATACCATGCTGCGCTTCATCTAAGGCAAGTTGCTTTGTAAAACCAACAATAGCATGCTTACTTGCAGTATAGGCAATACCTCCACCACCGGCAACTAGACCAGCAACTGAAGCCATATTGATGATTACACCAGACTTTTGCTTTTTCATTTGAGGCAAAAAGGCAGAGGTCACGAGAAACATACTGTCAAGATTAGTTGCTAGGATTTTTTTCCAAAGTGAAAAGTCCGTATCTTCCATCGTCCGATAGTCATCGAGCTGACCTGCTGTATTGAGCAAGATATCAATTTCACCTACCTGTGCGGCTAATTGTGCTACCTTTTCAGGAGAGGAAACATCACAGACGATAGTCCTAAAATCTGCAGAGAATTCTTGTAAGTCCACGCCAATAACTTCTGCACCTGCTTGTATAAAAGCCTGCGCTTGGGCTTGACCAATTCCGCTGGCTGCTCCTGTTACTAGAACCTTTTTCCCTTTAAATTTTTGATTAGTCATTCACTAAAATCCAGTCTGTCGCCAATACGTCACAAGGTGTAGGCGCCCACATGCTAAAACCTTCACCTTCTCCTGTGACATTAATCAGAAAGTAAGGTGTAACTTGCAGTTTTTCACCATTATCAAGTGTAATACTGTCATATAAGGCAACATAGTTTTCTGCGCCTCCCCAGCCTGTGCGTACTATTTTTTTCCCAGATTTAAGTTCTGGAAGAATTTCTTCAAATGTCATCTTTAATTCCTTTCTGAAACTGCATCACTCTTCTTATATTAGTAGTGTTTTAATTAGTGTTTTAATTTTAACATTTTGTGCTTTATTTTGTCATTTTTTGTTTCAGCTTGACAAGATGATTTGCTTCAACTAGAATGAAGCTATGAAAAATACAGAAAATAATCAAAAAATTGTTATCATCACCGGTGCATCAAACGGCATGGGTTATGAAGCTGCCAAAACTTTTGCTCAACGCGGTTGGCAGGTTTATGCTGGCGCACGTCGTGTTGAAAAAATCCCCACTGCTGAGGGAATTATCCCACTAAAACTTGATGTTACAGACAGCAAAAGTAACCAAAACTTTATCCAACATATCATTAATCATGCAGGACGAATTGATGTGTTAATCAATAATGCCGGCTACGGTGAGTATGGTCCCGCTGAAGAAATTCCCATGGAAAATGTTCGCAAACAATTTGAGACAAATTTCTTTGGAGCTGTAGAATTGACACAACTGGTCCTTCCCATCATGCGTCAACAACACTTTGGACGAATCGTTAACATTTCAAGTATCGGTGGTGATGTCTACATGCCGCTAGGTGCTTTTTATCATGCGACAAAAGCTGCAATGCAACAATGGTCTGATGTTCTTGATACGGAAGTTAAAGCTTTTGGCATTCGATCAATCGTTGTACAACCAGGCGGTACTGCTTCCAACTGGAGTACCATCGCTATGGAAAATGCCGAAAAAAATCTTCATCCCGATAGCCCTTACCAGCCCTTAGTTCAAACTGTACGCGCAGCACTCAGTGGTAACTTTGGGAGTTCAGCGACTTCTGCGGATTTGGCACAAGTTTTTTATAAAGCAGCAACAGATAAGAAAGCTCAAGCTCGTTATTACAACTCCTTTTTGGACCGTATGATGGTACATACAGCGCGTGCACATCCTAAACTTTATATTAAATTTTTTAATCTCGGATTGAAACAAATGGGTAAGCGTAAAAAATAAAAATAGAGAGCAAGAAGTGCTCTCTATTTTTATTACCCGATTAATGATCCGGCAGGTACGTCAGCAGGTGCTTCAAGCACACGCAACTTACCATCAAATTCAGCAGAGAGAATCATCCCTTGACTGACATATTTCTTCATCATTTTACGTGGTTTTAAGTTCGCCACGATTTGTAATTTTTTACCGACAAAGTCTTGTTCGTTAGGATAAAATTCGGCAATTCCTGACAAGATTTGACGTGGTTCTTCATCACCTGCATCTAACTTAAAGCGAAGCAAACGATCTGAACCTTCAACACGGCTGACTTCCAGAACTTCAGCGACCTTCAACTCAATCTTTTCAAAATCATCAAACTTAATTTCTGGTAAAGTAAGATTGAGTTTAACATCCTCTGGCACCCATTCTTTTTCAGGAAGTTTTCCACCAGCCATTTGTAACTTGATGTATTCTACTTCTTCTTCCTTATCCAAACGAGGGAAGACAGGTTCACCTTTTTCTACAACTTTATGCGTAAATTCGTAACCAAAAGCTAAATCTTCTAAAGAAAACTCTTCTTCAGTTAAACCTAATTGACCAAAAATCTTCTTGCTTGTTGCACGCATGAAAGGTTGCAAGAGTGCCGCAACAATACGAAGATTTTCTGCTAAATGATAAAGCACATTATTAAGTTTATCTTTGTCATCTTCAGATTTCGCAAGGACCCAAGGCGCTGTTTCATCGATATATTTGTTTGTACGTGAGATAAGAACCCAAACTTCATTTAAAGCAACATTGAATTCAAACTTATCCATAGCTGTGTGGAATTTTTCCAAAGTTTCAGCAAGGACTGTTTCCAAGGCAGCATCAAATTCTGTTGTTGCGTCATTCTTAACCAAAACACCACCATTATATTTGTTGACCATAGCAACTGTACGATTGAGTAAGTTTCCAAGATCATTTGCCAAATCATAGTTGATACGGTCAATAAAGTCTTCTGGTGAAAAGACACCATCAGAACCAAAAGGTAATGCGCGCATGAGATAATAACGCACTGGGTCTAAACCATAGCGATTCACCAACATATCAGGATAAACGACATTTCCTTTAGATTTTGACATTTTACCGTCTTTCATCACCAACCATCCATGACCAAAGACTTGTTTTGGTGGTTGCATACCTAAAGCATGAAGCATGATTGGCCAGTAAATAGTGTGGAAACGTACGATTTCTTTTCCGACCATATTCACACCGGGCCAGAATTTATCCAGTTTGCTGGTATCATCTGAACCATAACCTAAAGCAGTTACATAGTTAAGCAAGGCATCAAGCCAAACATAAACCACGTGTTTCGGATTGGATTTTACAGGAATCCCCCAAGTGAAGGTCGTACGACTCACAGCCAAGTCTTCCAAGCCCGGTTTAATGAAATTGTTGATCATCTCATTTTTGCGAATCTCAGGTTGGATAAAATCTGGATGTGATTCATAATAACTTAAGAGCCAGTCCGCATACTTGCTCATACGGAAGAAATATGACTCTTCTTCGACCCATTCTACTTCGTGCCCTGATGGTGCTTTACCACCAATGACTTTACCGTCTACATCATGGTAAACTTCTTCCAACTGTGTCTCCGTAAAGAACTCTTCATCAGAAACAGAATACCAACCCGCATATTTATCCAAGTAGATATCGTCTTGTGCTAGAAGTTGTTCAAACGCCTTTTGAACGGCTTCTTCATGATATTTATCTGTAGTACGGATAAATTTGTCATAAGAAATATCCAGCATTTTCCACAGTTCTTTAACATCTTCCGCCATTGGGTCCAAATATTCTTTAGGTGTCATTCCCAACTCTTCAGCCTTACGTTGAATTTTCATGCCGTGTTCATCAAGGCCTGTTAAATAAAACGTATCAAAGCCCATCAAACGTTTGTAACGTGCGAGAACATCACAAGCAATCGTTGTGTAGCTTGAACCGAGATGTAATTTCCCTGAGGGATAATAAATCGGCGTTGTGATATAAAAGTTTTTGTTTTCAGTCATTTTTTTCTCCTAATTCGTGCCCTAATGAAAGCCACTTGATTAGTATTTTTCCAATTGTAGATTGAAAAAAGCCTTGTTTCTATTATAGCATATCCTTTTCAAGTAAATCTTATTCTAAATAAGTTTTACTGATTTTTCGCTAAAATAAATTTACTCTCAGTTTCCCGTGTTATTTGCCAACCGATAAGGTATGTTATAATTAACCTAATAAAGACAAAAGGATTTTATTATGACTTACAAATTTATCTCATGGAATATTGATTCGTTGAACGCAGCATTGACCGGTACGAGTGATCGTGCAGCTCTATCAATGGCTGTGGTTGACCAACTTGCCACATCTGAAGCCGATGTTATCGCTATTCAAGAAACAAAGCTCAATGGTGACCTCAAAAAAACAAACAAAGTATTTGATGTTTTAGCCAGCCATTTCCAAGAATATGAAATTGTTCACCGTATCAGTACACCACCTGCACGTAAAGGTTACTCGGGAACGATGTTTCTTTATAAGAAAAGTTTGCCTGAACCAATCATCACCATGCCTGAGATTGGAGCGCCAGAGCCCATGGATAGCGAAGGTCGTATCATCACCTTAGAATTCCCCGAGTTTTTCATCACAACAGTTTACACACCAAATGCGGGTGATGGTCTTAACCGTTTGGACTTACGTGGACAATGGGATGATCAATATCGCGCCTACTTACAAATGCTTGACCTCCAAAAACCTGTCTTAGCATGTGGTGATTTTAATGCTGCTTACACAGAAATCGACCTTGCCAATCCTAAAGGAAACCGTAATTCTGCCGGATTTACTGATCAAGAACGTGAAAAGTTTGGACTTTTATTAGCTGCTGGATTTACAGACAGCTTCCGTAAAATTCATGGCAATGTAGAAAGTTACTATGCGCCAGAACGTAGTATCTACACATGGTTTGCTCAACGCTCTCGTACAGCTAAAATCAATAATTCTGGCTGGAGAATCGATTATTGGCTGGTTTCTGACCGCATTGCCGAGCAGATTACACGCGCAGAACCTTTAGATTCAGGTGCTCGTCAAGATCATGTTCCCATCGTTTTAGAAATCAATATCTAAAAAGCACGACTTTTGTCGTGCTTTTCTTTCTTAATGTGCAAGCTCTTGATACGCTTCTTCTTTAAAACCTATCAAAATAATTTTATCATCTTTAACAATCAGTGGGCGCTTAACCAACATCCCATTGGAAGCTAAGAGTTCCGCTGCTTCGTGCTCGCTCAAGTCTGCTAACTTGTCTTTTAAGCCCATCTCACGATAAACCAAGCCACTGGTGTTGAAAAACTTTTTAACAGGAACCTCTGCAAACCATTTTTCAAATTGCTCAGCTGTTGGTGGGGTTAGCTTAATATCGATAGCATTATAATCAATATCTAGATTATCCAAAGTCGCCTTTGCCTTACGGCAAGTTGAACATTTAGGATATTCATAAAAGTCGTACATTTGTCATCCTCCCTTGTTCTCTATTTTAACAAAAACTAGGGCAAAGCTGCTCGTTTTTATTACTTTTACAGGGGGATGCAATTTTAAAGAAAATAAAGATTATGTTAAAATAAGATAAGAATATAAATTAAGGAGATTATTTTATGATTTGGTCACTTATAGTTGGTGCTCTCATTGGTATGGCTGCTGGAGCAATCACATCAAAAGGCTCAAGTATGGGCTGTATTGCAAATATTGTGGCGGGTCTTTTAGGCTCATTTGTTGGACAAAAGCTTTTAGGAAACTGGGGACCACAATTGGCTGGAATGTCACTCATCCCTTCAATCGTTGGTGCAATTATTGTCGTACTTGTAGCTTCCGCTTTATTCGGTAAAAAGGATAATTAAAACGTTCATAGAGCGTTTTTTTTTTACAAAAAAACAAGCAATTATCTCTTGCTTGTATAAAATTAATATTTTCTAAAACGTTGGTAGCGGCTTTCTTGAAGTTCTTCTTCTGAAAGTTGTACCAAGCTGTTGAGATCTTTTTCAATAATCGTTTTCAAGTTTTCCATAAGGTTTTCTTCTTGAACAACACCCTCAACGATCCCCATTTCAAGCTGATCTTCAGCTTTTATTTTCATCAAATCGGCTGCTTCATCACGACGTGAGCCATCTTTCCACAAGATTGTTGCAAAACCTTCTGGAGAAAGAACCGAATACATGGCATTTTCCAACATATAAACCTTGTTTGCGACTGCTAAAGCTAAGGCTCCACCAGAACCACCCTCACCAGTGATAAAAGTTAAAACAGGGACTTTCAAATCGGACATCTCAAAAAGGTTGCGCGCAATCGCTTCACCCTGCCCACGTTCTTCTGCTTCAATCCCTGGATAAGCCCCGGCAGTGTTGACAAAAGTAATGATTGGACGCTTAAACTTCTCTGCTTGCTTCATTAATCGCAAGGCTTTTCGATAACCATTAGGACTAGGTTGACCAAAATTTGTTGCTAAATTTTCTTCGAGATTTTTTCCTTTTTGAATACCAATGACGGTGACAGCTCTGTCTTGAAAAGTTGCAATCCCTCCAACAATGGCTTCGTCATCTGTAAACTGACGATCGCCATGAAGTTCAAAAAAGTCCGTAAAAATTTCTGAAATAATTTCCCGTACTGAAACGCGATCGTTAGCACGTGCTTTGTTAATAATTTCTGCTATATCAGACATTTTTTACACCTCCGTGAAATTTCAAGAGTAAGGCTAATTTCTCACGCATTTCTTGACGTTTAACAATCGCATCGACAAAGCCATGTTTCAACAGAAATTCTGCTTTTTGGAAGTCATCAGGTAGCGTTTGACGCACTGTCTGTTCAATCACACGACGTCCCGCAAAACCAACCAAAGATTGTGGCTCAGCCAAGATAATATCGCCAAGCATGGCAAAAGAAGCTGTTACCCCGCCTGTTGTCGGATCAGTTAACACTGTAATGTAGAGCAAACCTGCATTAGAATGTTTCTTGACAGCTGCTGAGATTTTCGCCATCTGCATCAAAGACATAATTCCTTCTTGCATCCGTGCACCACCAGAAGCCGTAAAAATAACCACTGGAAGTTTTTCAGCAGTTGCCATTTCAAAAAGTCGTGTGATTTTTTCACCGACAACAGTCCCCATAGAAGCCATAATAAAAGTTGAATCCATGATTGCTAAAGCCACTTTCTGGCCTTTAATCATAGCTGTACCAGTCATTACAGCTTCATCCAGTCCGGTCTTCTCCTTTGTCGCCGTAAGCTTTTCAGCATAGTTCGGAAAGTTTAACGGATTTTTGCTTTCAATTCCAGTGAACATTTCTGTAAATGAGTCTGAATCAACTAAAAGCTTCAAACGTTCTGGCGCAGTAATTCTGAAGTTATAGCTACAATGTGGACAGATTTTACTTGCACCAAGGTCTTGGCTGTAAATACTGTGTTTGCAGGCCGGGCATTTAGCAAAAAGCTCGTCAGGCACTTCAGGCTTCGTCATTTCTCCCTGAACAGTTGAACGATTAGGGTTAATTTTAATATATTTTTTCTTTTGAAAGAGAGCCAATTATTTCTCCTTTGTATCAAAAATTTTTACATCTTGATAACGAACGTCTTTAAGCAGATTTCTATCTGCTTACATTCTTTTTATTTTAATTGTCTAATTATATAATTATACACGCAAAAATTAAATTCGTCAAGAACTAGATAAGTGTCCAAAAATGGCGGAATTATATAAGAACACACACGTATTCATTTCGCCAAAACTTCGTCATATCTTCCTTTACCTCTTTCAAACTATGTTATAATATGAAGAGTTTAATTCTATTAAAATACAAGGCTTATGTACGTATTTCTCATCAAGAAGAAGGGAGTTTTTCATGAAAAATAAAACTTTATCGATTATTGTTCCTGCTTATAACGAGGAAGAAACGATTGAACTCTTTTTTGATGAAGTTAATGCCCAAACTTTAGACTTACCACTTGATAAAACCTTTTATTTTATTAATGATGGTTCTTCTGATCGTACACTTGATGTGATAAAAACGCTGAGTCAAAAGTATTCCAATGTTAAATATATTAGCTTTTCGAGAAATTTCGGTAAAGAGGCAGCACTTTTGGCTGGTCTTCGTGCCGCTTCAGGTGATTTTGTAACTGTTATGGACGCTGACCTTCAAGATCCACCAAATATGCTCAACGAGATGTATGATAAGCTTCAAGAAGGTTACGATATTGTGGGAACACGAAGAGTTTCACGGAAAGATGAGCCCTTTATTCGTTCAATTTTTGCTCGAGCTTTTTATAAGATTATGAACACAATCTCAAGCACTCAAATGGTGGATGGAGCGCGAGACTATCGCTTGATGACACGGCAAGTCGTTGATAGTATCCTCGACCTCCCTGAACACAATCGTTTTTCTAAGGGTCTCTTTTCTTGGGTGGGTTACGATGTTTTCTATTTGGAATACAATAATGTCGAGCGGGTAGCTGGCAAAACCTCTTGGAGCTTTTGGGGCTTGTTGCACTACTCGATTGACGGTATCATTAACTTTTCAGATGCCCCACTTAGCCTAGCTACCTTTATCGGTTTTATTAGCTTCCTTATCTCACTTTGTATGAGCCTTTTTTATGCTTTGAAAACCATCATCTGGGGCGAAATTGTACAAGGCTTTCCTACTCTGATTATTCTTATTCTTATGCTTGGTGGATTACAACTTTTGTCTCTCGGTATCATTGGAAAATACCTTTCTAAGGTCTTTCTCGAAACCAAACAACGTCCAAATTACTTTGTGAAAGAGGATAATATTGATAAATAAAAAAAAACAGAAAGTTCCCACTTTCTGTTTTTTTTGTACTTTCTCGATGAAAAATGGATTTAGGGTTGCTGATGAAGGATAGGAGTTTGCTCTCAAATTTTACTAAGTCTTTGTGAGTATTGTAAGCCATTTATGGCCTATTTTAGTTGGTTTTCGTGTGATATAATAATGAAAGCAGAAGTTTATGGACGGTAGCCCAACTGGGAGGTGATACTTATGAAAAATTGTAGGTGATAACCTCACAATGCAGAAAGGCGACAATTTTTCTTGTCAACTTATGAAACCTTGACACTCATGATTGCATTTGCATTATTAGTGCTCAAAGTTTATGATAAAGACAATAAAAAATAACGTCCAACTTTAGCCCGTTGACGTTATTTATAACAAAAAATCGGCTACCGTTCTTAATACGGCTACTTGGGACTTGTTAGCGCAAGTCCTTTTTATTTACTCTTATTATAACATCGCACCAAGGTAATAGCAAGAGCCTTAAAACTGCGAGACATGTATTCCCTAGCAGTCAACATAACCTTACAAGGATAGAAAAACTTGATGATTTACTCATCAAGTTACTTCATGCTTTTATTTTTCCAAATACTCCGGCAAAAATATATTGGCTAAAAAGCTAGTATCATAATCCCCGGCAATAACATTATCATCTGAAATTAATTCCAGCTGGAAGTCAATATTGGTTGTTAAACCTTCCACATCGAATTCCATCAAAGCACGCTGCATTTTCATCAAGGCTTCAAAACGATTTTCGCCATGAACGATGACTTTTGCAATCATTGAATCATAATAAGGTGGAATAGTATATCCCGTATACATAGCGGAATCCACACGTAAGCCTACACCGCCACTTGGTAAAAACAGATTTGTGATTTTACCTGGGCTTGGGGCAAAGTTAAATTTTGGATTTTCTGCATTGATACGGCACTCAATAGCATGTCCTTTGAACTCAATATCTTCTTGTTTCACAGACAGTTCTTGACCATCTGCAATTCGAATTTGTTCCTTAACAATGTCCACACCTGAAACAAACTCGGTTACGGGATGTTCGACTTGTACACGTGTATTCATTTCCATGAAGAAGAAATCGCCTGAAGCTTCGTCCAAGAGAAACTCAATTGTTCCTGCGTTTTCATAGTTCACATGTGCTGCTGCTTTGACAGCTGCTTGGCAGATACGCTCACGTAAAGTATGTCCAATCGCGACAGATGGGCTTTCTTCAAGAACTTTCTGGTTATTACGTTGGAGGGAACAATCACGTTCTCCTAAGTGAATAACATTACCATGTTGGTCTGCTAAGATTTGGACCTCAATATGACGTGCAGGGAAAATCATTCGTTCGATAAACATTGCACCATTGCCAAAAGCTGCTTTGGCTTCAGCGGTAGCTGCTTCGAAAGCGGGGACGAGTTCTTCAGCATTGCTGACTTTACGGATACCTTTTCCGCCGCCACCGGCTGAGGCTTTCAGCATGACAGGATAACCGATCTTATTGGCTAAATCCAGTGCTTCTTCACTCGTATACACTTCACCTTCAGAACCTGGCGTAACAGGAACGCCTGCTTTGACCATTTCTGCACGCGCGTTAATTTTATCTCCCATCATATCCATGACCTGGGCTGAGGGGCCGATAAATTTGATATTCATTTCTTCACAAAGACGTGCAAACTTTGAATTTTCACTCAAAAAACCAAAACCTGGATGAATAGCTTGGGCTCCAGTAGCAACAGCGGCTTCTAGAATATTATTCATATTCAGATAAGACTCTGTTGCACGGGCTGGGCCAATACAAATAGCTTCATCTGCCAGTGCTACATGTAATGCATCACGATCAGCTTCTGAATATACGGCAACAGTAGCGACACCGAGTTCGCGTGCCGCACGAATAATACGTACAGCAATTTCACCACGATTGGCGATTAAAATTTTATTAAACATAGATTGATAACTCCTACCAATTTCTCTTTTATCCTCTGTTTCTGGTATAAAAGAGTGTCACCAGGCCTTGAGCTCGGTGCATTATTTGGGATTATAGTGGCAAAAGCCACGATCAGTAAACTCAAAGCTTTTAAACTTCAAAGTATACTTACTTTTAAAAGTTGCCACAGACTAACTGTGGCATTGATTATTTTTTTATTTTCCTAAAGCAAAAGTTAGTGTGCCTTTTGCAGCTAATTTACCATCAACCTTAGCTTCCGCTTCAACAACAGCAATTGGACCACGACGCTTGATAAACTTTGCATGCAAGATCAATTGATCGCCAGGTACAACTTGTTTTTTATACTTTACATTGTCCATTCCTGCATAAAATACGAGTTTTCCTTTGTTTTCAGGTTTTGAAAGTTCCAAAACACCTGCAGCTTGCGCCAAGGCTTCCATAATCAAAACACCCGGCATTACTGGATATTGAGGAAAATGCCCTTGGAAAAATTCCTCGTTAATCGTCACATTCTTAATGGCGGTAATTTCATCATCCGCGATATCAATAACACGATCCACTAAAAGGAAAGGATAACGGTGAGGCAATGCCTCCATAATTTTTGTGACGTCAATATTTACTTCTGCCATTTTTACCGCTCCTTTACTTAATGCGTACTAATTCTTGACCGAATTCAACTACATCTTCAGCATTAACCATGATTTCAGTGATAACACCGTCTTTAGGTGCTGGAATTTCGTTCATAACTTTCATTGCTTCAATGATGAGTAAGGTTTGACCTTTTTTAACTGAATCTCCTACACTAACGAACTCAGGTTTACCTGGAGCTGGTTGCAAGTAAGCTACACCAACTAAAGGACTTGTTACTGCTTCACCTTCTACTGTAGCAACTTCTTCTACAAGTTCTGTTTCTACTGCAAGTTCTGTAGAGCTTTCGCTTACAGGCATTGGTGCACTTACTTTTGTTTCTGGAAGTGCTGTTCCTGTGGGCGCTGCAAGAATTTTATTTTCGTTTTTTGAGAAAGACAGTTCTCCTTCTGCTGTGCGCCAAGAAAATTCACGCAAGCTCGAACCGTCAAACTGTGTCATCAAATCTTTTACTTCATTAATATTCATTTTTATATCCCGCTCGCTTTCTTTTCCACAATCTAAGTTAAAGTGCACTTAGACTCTGAGAAAGAAAGCAGAGTGCTTATCTTTCTTTTAAACTAATCTGTGAATTTTTTAAAGGCCAATACGGCATTGTGTCCACCAAACCCAAAGTCTTGTGACAATGCATAATTGATTTCAGCATCTTGACCTTGGCCAAGAACGACATTAATTGTCATGCCTTCGTCCAATTCTTTTGTTCCAGCGTTAACTGGTGCAAACTGATTTAAAATGGCTTGTACAGTTGCTACTGCTTCGATAGCTCCTGTCGCTCCGAGAGCATGCCCGTGCAAAGCTTTTGTTGATGAAACCAGAGCTTTATCCCCAATAACATTGTGGATAGCTTTTGCTTCCGTCTCTTCATTAGCATGTGTTGATGTACCATGTGCATTGATATAATCAACATCTGCTCCAGAAATCCCTGCTTCTTCTAAAGCAAGCTTCATCGCATTTTCAGCACCAACACCTGATGGAGTTGTCATATGGTAAGCATCGTTTGTGTTACCATAACCAACAATTTCAGCTAAGATATTTGCACCACGTGCTTGAGCATGTTCAAGACTTTCCAAAATCAAGACACCTGCACCTTCACCCATCACAAAGCCCGAACGGTCTTTATCGAATGGACGACAAGCAATTGAAGGATCTGCCTCTTTTGTCAAAGCAGTCAAGTTGGCAAACCCAGCAATACCAAGTTCACAAATTGCAGCTTCAGCACCACCAGCGATAATAGCATCTGCATAACCGTGTTTGATTTCACGGAAAGCTGAACCAATAGAATTTGCACCTGCTGCACATGCTGTTACTTCAGCACGCGATACACCACGAGCACCTGTGCGCAAGGCAACATTACCTGTCGCCATGTTGGCAATTGCCAGTGGTACATAAAGTGGTGTTACTTTACGTGGACCTTTAAGAAGTGCTTGTGAGTTCTTTTGTGTTTGCTCCAAGCCACCGATACCTGAAGCCATGATACAACCTAAGCGATCGTAATTTGTGTTCTCTGGAGTTATGCCTGACATTTCCATAGCTTCAAGAGCCGCATAAACAGCATAAAGTGAGAAAGTATCCATACGACGGGCATCTTTTTTCTCGAAATGCTTCTCAAATGGAAAATCTTTAACTTCAGCTGCTACACTGATTCCTGTCGCTTCAGCATCAAAGCGCGTAATTGGACCGATACCTGTTTGACCAGATTTTAGGCCATTCCAAAATTCTTCTGGTGTATTACCGATAGCACTGGTTACACCGTAACCTGTAATGACTACACGATTCATATTTTTTCTCCTTTGGAGTTTGTTACAAACTTCTTTTTAGTCTAATCTGATATAAGGCTACATTGCCATACCACCGTCAATAGACAATACTTGCCCTGTCATGTATTCTTGCTCTGCAAGGAATTTCACAACTGTGGCAACTTCTTCTGGTTGACCAAATCGTTTCATTGGGATTTGACCCTTCATTGTATCCTTGACTTTATCCGAAAGAACTTCAGTCATGTCAGAATCAATAAAGCCGGGAGCAACAGCGTTGACGCGGACATTGCGCCCAGCAACTTCACGTGCAATTGATTTTGTCAAACCAATCAATCCCGCTTTGGAAGCTGCATAATTAGCTTGGCCGGCATTCCCAATTAAACCGACAACAGAAGTAATATTAATAATTGCCCCTTCTCTCGCACGCGTCATTGGTTTTAGAACTGCCTGTGTCATATTGAAGGCACCTGTGAGATTTATTTTTAAAACAGCTTCGAAATCTTCTTCGCTCATTTTCAATGATAAACCATCACGAGTTATTCCCGCATTATTAACCAAAACATCAACCGACCCCAAAGCATCTACTGCCTCAGCAACCATACGTTTAGCATCTTCCGACTGGGAAATATCACCAGATACGCCAACAGCCTTAACACCAAAAGAAGTGAACTCTGACAAAAGTTCTTCAGAAATGGCAGAACGTCCATTGATAACTACGTTTGCCCCAGCTTGAGCAAACTGTAAAGCAATCGCCTTACCAATACCACGTGTTGAGCCCGTCACAAAGACATTTTTATTTTTAATTTCCATTATTTTTTCCTGTTCTTATGATTTTTAATTGCTCTCAAACCAAGTTCTACAGTGACAACTTTTACTCATTGAATAAGTTTAAGCTTCTTCTGTCACCAAAACCTTGAATGAAGTAAGATTTTCAACATTCGTAAAGCTTGCTTCTTTGTCGATTTTTTTTATAAAACCAGAAAGAACTTTACCAGGTCCAACTTCAATAAAGCGCTGTACACCAAGTGCTTTCATTGTTTCAATGGATTCGTAGAAACGTACTGGCTCCATAACTTGACGCGTGAGGAGTTCTTTTACTTCTGAGTCTTTCATAACTTTCGCTGTCGTATTTGAAATCAGCTCCAACTTAAAGCTATTAAAATTAACCTGTTCAAGTTCTTTGGCTAACTTTTCGCTCGCGGGTTTTAAGATGGCTGTATGGAAAGGACCAGATACTTTCAGCTCAATCAGACGTTTTACGCCAGCTTCTTTTAGAAGTTCAACGGCGTAATCAACGGCTTCAGCTTGACCACCAATAACAATTTGAGCCGGAGTATTATAGTTTGCTGGGCTTACAATTCCACGTTCCGCTGCTTGTTCACAAATTTCTTCGATCAAAGCAGCTTCTGTATTCATCACAGCAACCATTTTACCTGATCCTGTTGGTGCAGCTTCAGTCATGTATTGACCACGTTTTGCTACTAAAGCAACAGCTTCCGCAAAATCAAGTGCACCACTGGCTACCAATGCAGAGTACTCGCCTAAAGAAAGTCCAGCCACAAGATCTGGCTTAATACCTTGTTCTGAAAGCAAACGAAGGATTGCTACAGATGTTGTTAAAATAGCTGGTTGTGTATATTGTGTCTCGTTGAGTTTTGTTTCATCATTATCGATTAACTCCCGAAGATTATAACCCAAGACTTGACTTGCTTGATCAAAAGTTTCTCTGACAATGTCAAATTCATCATAAAGGTCTTTAGCCATACCCAATTTTTGAGCGCCTTGACCAGAAAAAAGAAATGCTGTTTTCATATTTTTAAGATTTCACAAAATTTAGATTTTTGTGACACTTTCCTAATTTTCAAAATTTATTATAAGTGAAAAACGGGGCTTTCACCCCATTAATTCTCTTATTGTTGAGCTTCAACATATTTAACGAGATCAGAAACAGTTTTCATGTCCGCTTCTGTATCTACTTCAACATCGAATTCGTCTTCGATATCGTTAATGATTTGGAAAAGGTCAAGTGAGTCAGCATCGAGTTCTTCAAATGAAGTTTCGAGTGTTACTTCTTCTTTTTCTTTGCCGAGTTCGTCAGCGATGATGTCTTGTACTTTTTCAAATACTGCCATGTTATTTCTCCTTTAATGTGTAGAAAGTATATATATTATAGCGTGATAAATCACTCATATAACCAAATTTAAATGTTATCAATCTTATCAAAGATTAATAATGAGCGTCCCCCATGTGAGGCCGCCACCGAAACCTGTCTGGACAATTTTATAATTTTCGTCCAAAGAAAGTTTACCATTTTTTATCGATTCTGACAAGAGAATAGGTATCGAAGCTGCACTTGTATTGCCATATTCTTGCATATTTTGCAGGAATTTACTGCGTTCAGCACCTAATTTCTTGGCCATTTTATCAAGTATTCGAGAATTTGCTTGATGCAATAAAAAATAGTCAATATCTTCAGGTTTCAGATTTGCTTTTTCCAAGGTTTCTTGGATATTCTTTGGAACGTCACGTGTCGCAAAGTCAAAGACCGCCCGTCCGTCCATTTTTATGAACTCTGTAACATGGTTAACTTGACCACTAAGTTCAGGATTAAGTGCTAAATAATTTGAGGTAAGGGAATCACCTCGAGAGCCATCTGTTCTTAGATTTTCTGCGATAATCAAAGGTTGTGTACCTGTGTCTTCCAAAAGAACACCACCTGCACCATCTCCAAAAAGAACAGCGGTAGAACGATCCGACCAATCCAAAGATTTAGACAAAACTTCTGCACCAATAACCATACCACGTTTGTAGCCGCCAGCAATAAGCTTCTCAGCCGTTGATAAAGCGAAAACAAAACCCGAACAAGCAGCTGTTAAATCATAAGCAAAGGCACGATGTGCACCAATTTTTGCTTGGACCAAGGCTGCCGTACTTGGCATACTGCTATCAGGTGAGATAGTCGCCACGATAATAAAATCAATCTGGTCTGCTGACAAATCAGCTTGAGCTAAGAGTTGTTCACCAACCTTAGCAGCCAGATCACTGGTATTTTCGTCAACTGTAATGTGTCGCTGCTTAATACCCGTCCGTGAATAAATCCACTCGTCACT
>DWTS01000034.1:0-23104 GCA_018250615.1 Oechydrus chersis rufus | reverse complement strand
TTGTTCTGTCAAGAATAAACTGTGATTTTTCTCCCTTTTTTTTACACTCGTTCGGAAAACCCCGCCGTTGTCACGTTCACAGACTATAAAAAACCAGACGCTTTGGGGTCTGGTTTCTTGTTTTTTATCTTTTTCCTTCAAGATAAACCATCAAAATGGAAATATCGGCAGGATTTACTCCTGAAATACGACTCGCTTGGCCTAAAGTTTCAGGATTTATTTTCTTGAATTTTTGGCGTGCTTCCGTTGCGATACTGTCTAATGCATCCCAATTCATATTTTTAGGAATGCGTTTAGCTTCTAAACGGTGCATCTTTTCAACTTGTTCTTTTGCTTTTTTGATGTATCCCTCATAGGTAACTTCTGTTTCAATAAGTTCAATAACAGTTCGATCAAGTTTCTCAGAAGATTCACCGACAAATCTAACTACATCAGAATACTTCACTTCAGGACGTTTTAAAAATTCAATACCCGTCAAAGCATCTTTGATTGGCCCAAATCCCATCATCCCAAGTTTTTCTTGCGTATCGGCAAGTGGTTTAAGTTTTTCTTTATTGAGACGAGCAATCTCTGTTTGGTAAGAAGTTAGTTTATCTTGGAAAGCGTCCCAGCGTTCGTCACCAACTAAGCCAATTTCTCGTCCAATAGATGTCAAACGCATATCTGCATTGTCATGGCGTAAAATCAAACGATATTCAGCACGAGAAGTCAGTAAACGATAGGGTTCTAAAGTTCCTTTAGTCACAAGGTCATCAATCATTACACCGATATATGCATCACTTCGTTTAAGGATGAGCTCTTCTTTACCTTGAACTTTAAGACTTGCATTGATTCCTGCAACCAAACCTTGACCAGCTGCTTCTTCATAGCCAGATGTACCATTTGTTTGTCCTGCAGTAAAAAGTCCTGAAACTAGTTTCGTTTCCAGTGTTGGACGGAGCTGGTGAGGCAATACCACATCATATTCGATAGCATAGCCAGTACGCATCATTTTTGCATCTTCTAAACCAGGAATAGAACGGACCAAATCAAACTGAACATCTTCCGGTAAACTTGTGGATAAACCTTGGATGTATACTTCTTCTGTATTCCGCCCTTCTGGTTCTAAGAAAAGTTGGTGACGGGGCTTATCTGCAAAGCGTACAACTTTATCTTCTATAGAAGGACAATAACGTGGGCCGACACCTTTGACAATTCCTGAAAACATTGGAGCACGGTGCAAATTTTCTTGAATAATCTCATGTGTTGTCTTACTTGTATACGTCAGCCAACAAGGAATTTGCTCTGTAAGGTAATCTTCATCTTTTGACAAAAAGCTAAAGTGATTAGGCTTTTCATCCCCTGGTTGAATCTCTGTCGCATCGTAATTAATACTTGATGAGAGTACACGTGGTGGCGTTCCTGTTTTAAAGCGTCCAATTTCAAAGCCCAAATTGCGTAAGTTATCAGCCAAGCTGACAGAGGCTAGCGAATTATTTGGTCCTGAGGAATATTTAAGCTCACCGATGATAATTTCACCACGTAAAGCAGTTCCTGTAGTAACAATAACTGCTTGGGCAGCATACTTCGCCCCCGTTGTAACTTTTACGCCTGTTACTTTTCCATCATCAACCAAAATTTCTTCGACCATAGCTTGACGTAAGGTTAGATTCTCTTGATTTTCTACTGTATGCTTCATTTCTTGCGAATATAGTGCCTTGTCTGCTTGTGCACGTAAGGCACGGACAGCAGGCCCTTTACCGGTATTCAACATCTTCATCTGAATATAGGTCTTGTCAATATTTCGCCCCATTTCGCCACCTAAGGCATCAATTTCACGAACAACTATTCCTTTGGCAGAACCTCCGATTGAAGGATTACAGGGCATGAAAGCAACCATGTCGAGATTAATTGTTAATAGAAGGGTTTTGGTGCCCATACGAGCTGAAGCGAGTGCTGCTTCTACACCAGCATGTCCCGCGCCGATCACTATGACATCATATTTTTCTTGAAATTCCATAATTTCTCCATTTTTACAAAACAAAAAGCCAAAGCCAGTGAAAAATACATGCTAAAAAGCACATATCTTCCCGAGCCTTGACCATCGAGTTTTTATGATAGGACTATTTTAACTCTTTTCAAAAATTTTTTCAAGAGTATTTTCCTATTTATTTTTACGATACTGCTTCACCATCACGATACAAGACCAACGAAGCAAGTTCCTCTACTGTTCGTGCTGAGCCTTCTGGTAGTATTCTGTCTTTTTCTCGAGATGTCGGATCATATTTGCCAGAATAATCAATCGTGCCGTTCCTTAATTTGACCGGAATAGGTGTGCCTTTAGGATATATTTCAAATCGGGAACCATTTTCAGGAGCAATACCTTCCAAATACATCCACAAATAAATCTGTCCTGTTTGTTCATTTATACCTCCATATTGGAGATAAAAATCCCGTTTCTGCTTCGTCACTTTTGAATCCAAAACACGTGCTCTTCTGCCATCAATATCACTTTCATAATTAACCCAATCCCCATGAATAGTTTCAAAATTTCCCATCTTTATTTGCTCAATATTAACTGTTTTTTCTGGGCTGTATTGGTCTGCTTTCGCAAACTCTATTGTTGGCGCGACAACAGAATGTTCATCCTGTTTCACAGCAAAAATTAAAAGAACAGCAGTAAGAACTAATGTAACGTCTGTGATAACAAGCAGTTTTTTCAAGGAAAGCTCCTTTCCATTTTGATTAGGATTTGATTATAAAATAATTATAACAAAATAACTTAATCTTCAATAACGTTTTACTTGGAGACTTTTTGACATTAAAAGACTTCTAGCTTAATGGCTAAAAGTCTTTTATACTTGATTAATTTTTATCCCAAAATTTATTACAAAATTTAGGAGGTAATTCTCCAGAAGATTTACCATACGCCCAGCGTTTTTTCTCTACTGGAAGTACATGCCAATCTTCTAAAAGCATCAAACTTTGATAGCGTTGGAGATATCCTGCGCATTCTTCACACCAGATCTCATCTCCACTTCTCCAGAATGCAGCTAAAAGGTCATCTTGGCTTTTAAATTCTTTATAGCTTTTTGCCATTTTTAGCCATTCACTTTTGTACTTTTTCAAAGCTTGATAGAAGTCTTCATATTCATCTACTGATTGAATATCTTTTTGCCAGTCTTCAAAAAACCACCATGGTTCATCATAGCCTGACATTGTGATTACTCTATACATATTTCTTGTCCAGCTTCTTTTCTTTAATATACATCTCTTGTTATGTATTGTAACGAAAAAATATGCTTTTGAGAAATATTTTGCACTATTTTACAGATATGTCAATATTCTTAATGCAAAACGCAGCAAACTCCTCTAAACGTTCGGTCTTTTTAGTCAAGTGTAAGAAACCTACAACTGCTTCGAAGCCTGTAGATATACGATAAGTCACAACATCTGTGTTTTTCGCTGTTGTTTTAGAGTGCGCATTTCGTCCACGCTTGAAATAAAGAAGTTCCTCTTCTGTTAGAAAGTCAACGTCTTCCATTTTACGAATTAAGGCAGCCTGTGCTTTAGCGGAAACATATTGCGTGGCTTGTCGCTGAAGTTCTCCAGGTTTGGTTAATCCTTTATCGAGGAGATAATCTCTAACGAAAACTTCATAAACAGCATCTCCGATATAGGCGAGTGCTACACCATTTAATAACTCTGCATCTTTTTTATTCACGATGCCACCTCACACCTTGAGCAGTATCTTCAAGCACAATCCCTTGTGCCTTTAATTCATCACGAATCTTATCTGCTTGAGCAAAATCTCGTGCTGCTCTGGCCGCTTGCCTTGCTTCGATTAAGTCTTCAATTTCAGCATCTAATCTTGTATCTTGATTTTCAAAACGCAAACCGAGAATTAAGAGAACATCCTCAAAGAAGGCTTTAACTTCTAATCCACCATTTCCCTTATTTACCCAAGTGATAAAGTTATAAAAAACAGTTAAACCATTCGCAATATTAAAGTCCTCATCCATTGCTGTTTCAAACTCTGCTTTGAATTTAGCAAGAACTTCTAAGTCAGCCTGACCTTCTACTTCAAGATTGCGGTAAGCATTTTCAATCTTCTTGACATTATTTTCTGCATCTTGTACGGCTTCATCTGTAAAGTTAACAGGTCGGCGATAATGAGTCGTAGCCAAGAAAAAGCGGAGAACTGTTGGACTTACTACGTCGAGCATTTCATGCACGGTTTTAAAGTTTCCTAAAGACTTAGACATTTTTTCACCGCTAACATTTACAAATCCATTGTGCATCCAGTAGTTCACAAATTTTTTACCTGTTTTAGCTTCTGATTGCGCAATTTCATTGGTATGATGAGGGAACTCCAGATCAGCTCCTCCCGCATGTATATCTAAAGTATCCCCTAAAAGGTCACTGCTCATCACTGAACATTCGATGTGCCACCCTGGACGTCCTTCACCCCAAGGGCTTGACCAAGAAATTTCGTCTTTTTTCGCGGATTTCCATAAGGCAAAATCCGCTGGGCTTTCTTTACGTACTGTTTCTTCATCTGTTCGACCAGAAGCGCCTTGCAGCAGTTCTTCTAAATTTTTATTTGCGAGCTTAGCATAACCTTTTGATTTTGCAACACGGAAATAGACGTCGCCTTCGGCTTCGTAAGCGAACCCTTTATCCATTAAATCTTGAATAAAGGTAATCATCTTGTCGATATAGTTAGTTGCTCTTGGATTTACCGTTGCACGTTTAACATTGAGAGCATCTGTATCTTGATAAAATGCGGCAATATATTTGTCGGATAATTCAAGTGGTGTAAGATGTTCCTGAGAGGCTCCTTTGATAATTTTATCATCAACATCTGTAAAGTTAGAGACGTAAATCACTTCAAAGCCTCGGTATTCCATATATCTACGGATTAAATCGAAAGCAACAACAGATCGTGCATTCCCGATATGGATATAGTTATAGACTGTTGGTCCACAAACATACATCTTTATCTTATTTTCTTCGAGAGGATGGAACTCCTCGATTTTTCTTGTCATTGTATTATAGATGTGAAGCATGGTAGCTCGCCTCCCTTTTTTCTTCTATGGACGAAATTTTATCTGAGTCTTTTTGTCCCTTAACTCGAACAACTTTTGCTGGAATACCTACTACTGTAACTTCAGGTGGGACATCACTTACGACAACAGCACCAGCACCGACTTTGGCATTTTCGCCAATTTCGATAGGACCAAGCAGCTGTGAGTGTGCTGATATTAAGGCCCCCTTACGCACCGTAGGGTGACGTTTTCCTTTATCTTTCCCTGTCCCTCCAAGGGTTACTCCGTGATAAAGTTTAACATCTGTTTCTACTATCGCTGTCTCCCCGATAACCAATCCAGAACCGTGATCGATAAAAACTCCGTGGGCAATCGTTGCTCCTGGATGAATTTCGATTTGTGTCCAAAAACGCCAAAACTGTGAATTCATACGCGCCCAAAGTTTAAGGTTATGTGTCCACAGCCAATGACTAAAACGATGTGCTGCTAAAGCTTTTACTCCCGGATAAGTCAAGAGAACTTCTAGCCCAGTTCGTGCAGCAGGATCATTTTCTTTTGTGACACGGATGGCTTCCTGCCAAAAGCCTCTCTTTTTATTTTTCATATTCATTTATTATAGCAAAAATCTATAGGAAAAGCGCATTACACTGCGCCTTCCTCCTTTTTATCACTCTGGTCGAGTTGTTGATAATTCTGGAAACTCTTCATCTATGACTGATGCTTTGCGTTCTCGGCGCTCAAATTTAGGACCAGATGTTTTTTCTTTATGATATCCACGGTGACCATTACCGTTCTTCCCATTACGACGTTCGCGTGGCTTATGCTCAGGTTCTTCATAGCCTTCTGGTTTTTCTAGCAAAGCACGTACTGAGGCATCAACACGACCTTTATCATCAACTTTTGTAATCTTAACTTTAACAACATCTCCAAGCTTCAAAGCATCTTCTACTTTGTTCGTGCGATTCCATGCAAGTTCTGAAATATGTACCATCGCATCAGTATGGCCAAAAAGATGAACAAATGCACCGAATTTTTCGATTCTTACAACCTTTGCTTCATACACATCGCCGACTTTGGCTTCGCGGACCAATTCTGTAATGATTTCTTTCGCACGGTTAATCGCTGTCTGATCAGGAGAAAAGATAGAACAAAGTCCATCTTCATCGATGTCAATTTTGACTCCTGTTTCTTCGATGATTTTGTCGATCGTTTCGCCGCCCTTACCAATAACAACCTTAATTTTATCCGCATCAATTTTAATCGTATCAATTTTAGGTGCAGATGGTGCAAGATTTGGACGGGGTTCCGAAATTGTGGCTTCAATCACATCTAATATTTCAAAGCGGGCGCGTTTTGCTTGTGCAAGTGCTTCTGCCAAAATTTCGGCAGTAATTCCTGAAATTTTGATGTCCATTTGTAAAGCAGTAATTCCCTCGCGTGTACCAGCAACTTTGAAATCCATATCGCCAAAGTGATCTTCCAAACCTTGAATATCTGTCAAAATAGTATAGTTGGAGCCGTCTGAGATTAAGCCCATAGCAATTCCAGCTACTGGCGCCTTGATTGGTACTCCTCCAGCCATCAAGGCTAATGTTCCTGCACAAATCGAAGCTTGTGATGAAGAACCATTTGACTCTAGTACTTCCGCAACTAAACGTACAGCATAAGGAAATTCTTCAAGTGACGGCATAACTTGCTCAAGCGCACGCTCACCAAGTGCACCATGCCCTATTTCGCGGCGACCAGGTGCACCATAACGTCCAGTTTCTCCCACTGAATACTGCGGGAAATTATAGTGGTGCATGAAACGTTTTTTATATTCCAGATCCAAGCCATCAATGACTTGTGCTTCCCCCATCGGAGCCAGAGTCAAAGTTGACAAGGCTTGCGTTTGCCCACGTGTAAAGAGAGCTGAGCCGTGTGTAATTGTATTCGGTGTAAAGTCGATTTCTGCTTCTAAAGGACGAATCTCATCGACTTTACGACCATCAGGGCGAATTTTATCCTCTGTTATGAGGCGACGGACTTCTGTATGTTCCATTCCCTCCAGAATCTCAGAAACATCACGCATAATGCGCTCAAACTCTTCATGTTCGGCATAAGCTGTTTCATATTCTGCTTTGACACGATCTTTAACAGCTTGAGTGGCCGCTTCACGCGCAAGCTTTTCTTCTACTTGTACAGCAGCTTGTAAGTCTTTATTATAGTCTGCAATAATTTGGGCTTTCAATGTTTCATCAACACGCAAAAGTTCAACTTCTGCCTTGTTCTTACCAACTTTGGCTACAATCTCATTTTGGAAAGCAATAAGTTCTTTAATTGCTTCGTGTCCTGCAAGGAGGGCATCGAGCATGATTGTTTCTGATAGTTCCTTTGCACCTGACTCTACCATATTGATCGCATCAATATTCCCAGCGACAGCAAGATCCAAATCAGACTTTTGCATCTGTGCAACATCGGGATTAATGACAATTTCACCATTGATATAGCCCACTTCAACACCCGCAATCGGACCGTCAAAAGGAATATCTGAAATAGCTAATGCCAAGGAACTTCCAAACATCGCTGCCATACGCCCACTTGCATTTTCATCATAAGAGAGTACAGTATTGATTACTTGTACTTCATTTCGAAAACCGTCAGCAAACATTGGGCGTATAGGGCGATCAATCAACCGGGCAGTCAGAGTAGCATAAGTGGATGGTCGTGCTTCACGCTTATTAAAACCTCCAGGAAATTTTCCTGCGGCATACATTTTTTCTTCATAATTAACTTGCAAAGGGAAAAAGTCACCGTTTGCCATTTTTTTCGACATGGTCGCTGCAGTTAGCACGGTTGTGTCTCCATAGCGAACAATAACTGCGCCATTGGCTTGCTTGGCAACTTGACCTGTTTCAACAACAAGCTCGCGTCCTGCAAAATTCATTCTGAAAGTTTCTTTTGTCATGTTTTCTCCCACTTTTCGAGATTTCAGTGCTTCTCATTTCTATCCAAAAATCAATTTGCTTTCTCAAAAGTAAACTCATTTTTGTATAGAATAGCACTGTGCTCATTATACTATATTTTTGAGGATAAAAAAAGCTTTGTAAGAGCAATCTATAACGGTTTTAGGCATTCGGTCACCA
The DNA here is from genome assembly GCA_018250615.1 of Oechydrus chersis rufus. Classification (NCBI taxonomy): domain Eukaryota; kingdom Metazoa; phylum Arthropoda; class Insecta; order Lepidoptera; family Hesperiidae; genus Oechydrus; species Oechydrus chersis. Next base: position 14,952 of record DWTS01000034.1, on the reverse strand, counting down.
CAAAAGAAAACGCTCACTTTCCAATGAAATTTTTAACTTCTCTTATAAAAAGGATTGTAAAAAATAATCATTCTCTTCATACAAAAAAAGCAACTGTACGTTGCTTTTTGGTAAAGGTATATTTTTACTTTAAGTATCTCAATACATTTTTCCATTGTATCAGCTAAGCAGATAACTATTCTCGCTTTTTATCCATTTCATGCCAAAATTTATGTTTTTCAAGCATATAAGCAAGAACATCGGTTTGGTAAACTTGCTCCAAAAAACTTCTAGAAAGTACTTCGTTTGCTTTTCCTTGTTTTACTATTTTTCCCTCATGTAAAACTAGAACATTTTCTGAAAAAGACAGAGCTAAATTAATATCATGAAAAACAGCAATAATGATTTGATTTTGAGCAAAATACTCATCAATATTACGCAACATTTCTAGTTGATAATAAATATCCAAATGATTATTGGGTTCATCCAATAAAACAATCTGAGGGTTCTGTAATAAAGTCCGGGCTAAAAAGACACGCTGCAGCTGGCCGCCAGAAAGTGTTGACAGTTGTTGATCTTTTATCGTATCCAAATCAAATGCGGCTATTACTTCGGCTACACGTGCTTTATCTTGGGCGCTTGCCACTGCCATAAATCGTTTTCTCAGCTGGGTGTAGAGTCCCATCATCAAAGTTTCATAGACGGAATAAGAAAAATATACAGCTGGATTTTGAGAAAGAAGAGCCACTTTTTCTGCTAATTCAATTCTTTTTAATGTGGTCAATGATTGTTCGTTTAGCTCAATTTTTCCTTGATATTTTAGCAAACCAGCTAGACTCTTTAAAAGCGTTGATTTCCCACTACCGTTTGGTCCTAAAATTGCTAACCTTTCCCCTGCCTTGACAGAAAAATTAATATCAGAAAGAATCTCTTTTCCCGAATACTCAACCTTCATATTTTCAACTTTTAACATCTCATACTTGTCCTTTTCTAAAGAAAATATAGCAGAAAAATGGCGCACCAATGAGGGCTGTTACTGCTCCAATTGGTAATTCTCTTGTTTGGAAAACACTTCTTGCTACAGTATCTGCAAGAACACAGAGCAAGCCGCCTATAAGTGCTGAGCTTGGAAGAACCCACTTATGTGTCGCACCAAACAAACGACGAGCGATATGAGGTGCAATCAAATCGACAAAACCAATCACTCCCGTCATTGCTACGCTGGCTCCTGTGAGCAAAGTCGATAAGCTAATTAAAATAACTTTCGTCCGTTTGACTTCTACTCCTTGACTCAAAGCAAAGGTATCACCAAAACTCAAAATATCCATTTCTCGGTGAAAGTAAAGTAAGCAGATGAAACTAAAGACAAAGAGCAAAGCGAGGAGCTGTACGTTTTCCCACGAAGCTCCTGAAAAACTCCCCAATTGCCAGAAAATGATACGTTGCATATAATCCGGCGAAAAGGTCATCATTAAGGTTAAAAAAGAATTAACAAACAAAGAAAATACCATTCCCACCAAAATGATAGTTTGATTATCTAATGATTGGGAAAATTGTTGAGCAAAGAGTAAAACGATAAAAACAGTTACAAGTCCAAAAGCAAAGCCCGCAAGGCTCATCGAAATCGAAGTGCTCATAAAATTAATACCGAGTAACATCACAGTCGAAGCGCCTAATGAAGCACCTGATGATACGCCTAAGGTATAGGAAGAGGCTAAAGGATTTTGTAAAAGTGATTGCATCACTGTTCCACTAGCACCCAAGGCTAAGCCGACAAGAAAGCTAAGCAAAATCCGAGGCATGCGAACTTCAAGAAGAATACTTTGCAAAAGAGGAGCAGAATCTTTCCCTCTGCCCAATATCATATTCATTAAATCACCGAATGATATCGGAGCACTTCCTATTTGAAGGCTTAAAAGCATTGCCAGTAAAGACAGGGCCAAAAGCATCACAATAATGCTTATTCTATTCTTATTTGAAGTTTTTGAATACATCAGGATATACCGCTTTTGCCATTTCTGTCATTGCTTTTATTACATGTTGATTAGGAAGCGAGCTTCTTTCGTTATCAATAGAATAAACGGCTTTATTTTTTACTGCCTTCACTTCTTCCCAACCTTTCAATTTTAAAATGTCGTTAATAGGATCCGGAACATATTCAACATTTGTTAATATTACATCTGGATTAGACATAATTGCTGCCTCTTCTGAAACTTTGATGGCTCCTGTTTCTTTGACCATCACATTCTCAGCTCCAATTGTTTCAATCATTTCATTGATATAAGTGTCCTTTCCCATACTATAAATTTCTGGGGAAGCCGCGATTTCAAACAGAATCCTTTTCTTATGATTTATTTTTGCAGCTTGTTCTTTAAAAGCAGAGATATCCTTCTCCATCTGACCAGTAAGTTGTTCTCCTTTTTCTTTTTGGTTTAAAGCTGTCGCCACGAGACGAATATTGTTTTCAATTTCTTTAAAGTTCTTTTCAGTAGGTAGGACGACAACACTCGTTCCTTTATCTTGTAGCTTCTTAATTTTATCTTCCGATTGGAACAGGGTCAAATCACTCACAAATAAAAGTTCTGGCTTGAGCGCCATTATTTTTTCAAGATCCAAGTTCATAAGGTCTGTCTGCTGCACATTTTCCAAACCCTTAACATACTTGGGGCTTTGCGTATCTACAGCAATGAGTTTATCTTTTTGCCCCAGATCGTTAATCACTTGTGTCACCGCAGGTGAGAGTGACACAACTCTCTGAATATTGTTGGGAATTTTTACTCTCTCACCTTGTGGTGTCGTAATTTCAACTTTAGATGAGTTTGCTTCCTGAGTCACGTGTTTATTTTTTGTACATGCTGATAGACTAACCACCATAAACAGCAAACCAATTATCGTTAGTGTTTTCTTTTTCATTTGTTCTCCCTCACTAAAAAAAGCTCTCATCATGTAAAGCCCTTATTTTTGAAACCAAGGCCCTTGCTAACAGTGTCACCCACAAATATGACTTAGTCTGGTCCCTCACAGTCATTTAAGTGCTGCTAAGAAGTTACCCTCTTTCCATACTTGCCGCTGTTCTTGTATTATTTTTATTTATCTCATCTTGAGACATAACATTCCTCTTATTTTACCATGTCCACACTTAACTTCGGTAACTAAAACACTTGGCTTACTACAGAGGATATATAAGATAATGAGACAACTCTAAATATCAAACATCTTCCGTTAAAAATTTTTTTATTTTAACCCTTACCTATATAACGTGAAACCTTTCACGTAAATAGCGCTATGAAATCCCCCTCAAATTTGATAGAATAGACATATCATAATATTATAGGAGAAAAACTGTGACTTATTCTGACGCACAACTTAAACTTTTTTCACTGAACTCGAATCCTGAATTAGCTGAAAAAATTAGCAAAATTATGGATGTTCCTTTGGGGAAAGTAACTTCAAAACAATTTTCTGACGGAGAAATCATGATTAACATGGAAGAAAGTGTTCGTAATCATGATGTTTATATTATCCAGTCAACAAGTTGGCCAGTCAATGACAACATTTGGGAATTGTTGATTATGATTGATGCTTGCGTCCGTGCATCTGCACATTCAGTCAATATCGTTATGCCATACTTTGGTTATGCGCGTCAAGACCGAACTGCTTCAAGCCGTGAACCAATCACAGCTAAGCTTGTAGCTGATATGCTCGTCAAAGCTGGAGCAGATCGTGTACTCACTTTAGACATCCATGCAGTTCAAGTTCAAGGTTTCTTTGATATTCCTGTCGATAATCTCTTTACTGTACCGCTTTTTGCTGAGTACTACATGAATAAAGGGTTGTCTGGCGATGACGTTGTCGTTGTTGCACCTAAAAACTCAGGTATCAAACGCGCGCGTAGTCTTGCGGAATATTTAGAAGCTCCTATTGCCATCGTTGACTATGAAGATGACGATGCAAAACGTGAAAATGGTTATATCATCGGTAATGTTGAAGGGAAAAAAGTTATTCTTATTGATGATATCCTCAACTCAGGTGTAACATTCTCAAATGCTGCTTCTGTCGTGCGCGAAGCAGGTGCTGGAGATGTTTATGCCGTAGCAAGTCACGGTCTCTTCACTAAAACGGCAGCTGACTTACTTGAAAAGTCTGGAATTTGTGAAGTTCTCGTCACAGACTCGGTAGCTACTAAAAATCGTAAACCTAACAATGTAAAATACCTTAGTGTCGATAAACACATGGCAGATGCAATTCTTCGTATTCATGAAGGACGTCCTGTATCTCCGCTCTTCAAATTTGATAAAAATCAAGACTAAAGTCTATTCTGAACAATATTTAAGTTCATTCAGCACCAGCTTTTAGCTGGTTTTTTTATATGAAAAAAAGCCACGCTGGCAAAACGAGACTTCATATTCAGGAAATTTTTATCGATATTTTGATTTGCCATATCCAATATATCATATTTGCTTATCAATAACGTTACCTTTTGTTAACAGAGCTAGAAATGGTTAGCTCTCTCTTTTTTTATCATTCTTTTCTTTATAATTTTCTTCCTTTATTTTTTTGTCCTCAAGAGTAAATCCTTTTGATTTGAGATAGAGAAAGAGTTCTTGAAATAATGGATTGATTTGACAAATGAGTTGAAGCATTCGTGCAAAGAAAAAAAGTAAAGAACTATTGATAACAAATTCTATTTCATGGTTGTACATTTTTACATTTGAAAACTTATAAAACTCGAAAACACCCCAAAAGATTGCTATCGTTACAACATCAATCACTATTCTTTTCTTCAAAGGCGGATCCATTTTTTCGCCATCCTTGAGCCATGTTAATCCTAAAATAATTACAATTAATGCCGAGATACCTAATAAGTTATATTCCATTTGTCTGCTCTTCCTTTCCTATAAGACTGTTTACCAGCTTAAATTTATTATATCCTTCATTATTAGATTGTTCCACTTCGTTTAAAAAATTATACTTTAGCCTTTGTCAGTGTTATAATTGGTATAGGCAGATCACAATAATATAATTAATACATCTTTCAAAGGTCACCTCTCTGCCTAGGTGGCTTTTTTCATAACCTGTACTTACTTTAGTCACTTCTTTCTCCTCTTATAACTTCATTTATCTAAAAAATTAGCGGAAGCGTTCGAATTTCAGAAAAAAAATATAAAACATGGTAATATAGAGATAATGGAAACTTACGATTATCATTAAGCTTTCGTATAGAGTACATAAATGAAATACACACATTTATTAAAAGGTTAAGTTAATAGAACCTTACATGTCCTTGAAATAAGACTTTTAATAGAAACTCGAAAGAGAGGAAAGAACAATTATATATCTAGATAATGCCGCAACAACACCGATACTTCCTGAAGTTGTTGATGTCATGACGGAAGTTCTTGCTAACAATTTTGGCAATCCGTCCAGTACGCACACTTTTGGTCGCCAAGCGAGCCAACTCGTACGTCAGGCACGAGAAACAGTAGCTAAGGCACTTCAAGTTTCACCTGGAACAATTACTTTTACTTCCGGCGGAAGTGAATCCAACTCCACCGCTTTGGTCGGCTACGCTTTAGCCAACCGTCAAAATGGTAATCATATTATCACCACTGCCTTAGAGCATCCATCAGTACTTAATGCCCTTGACTACTTGAAAACACGTCATGGCTTTGATGTTACTTTTGTTCAACCCAAAACTGATGGCTCTTTCCCCGCCCAATTGATTGAAAATGAATTGCGGGAAGAGACAATTCTTGTTTCAATGATGATGGCCAATAATGAAACTGGGCAACTACTTCCCATCAAAGAAGTGGGGCAACTTTTAGAAAATCATCAAGCTGTTTTTCATGTTGATTCAGTACAAACAATGGGTAAAATCCCCGTACATCCTGAGGGGCTAAAAATAGATTTTCTATCAGCTAGTGCTCACAAATTCCATGGTCCAAAAGGTGTTGGCTTTCTTTATCATCGTTCCGGACTAAAATTTGACAGTATTATACACGGCGGCGAACAAGAAGAAAAACGACGTGCAGGTACAGAAAATCTTCATTCTCTTTTGGGCATGGCAAAAGCACTACAAATTGCAACAGATAACATGAGTGCTAATTATGCCCATGTTGAAAAACTGAAAGCTTCACTTCTAGACGATCTTGCAGATATTGAGTATTATACACACGAATTTGGTCCGAGTATGCCACATGTTGTAAATATCGGGTTCCCAGGGAAAAATCATGATTTATTACTCGCAAAACTTGATCTTGCTGGTGTGGCAATTTCAACTGGTTCAGCCTGCACCGCTGGAACAGTTGATCCTTCCCATGTTCTCGAAGCTGTATATGGTAGTGAATCACCAAAACTTAAAGAAAATATTCGTGTTTCTTTTTCAGAACTCAATACTGAAGAAGAAATTCACAATTTTGTTCAAACACTAAAAGAAAGGGCACTATAAAAGATGGCTTTTATTACTGAAAAAAAACTTGAGGGCTGCAAATACAGCTACACATTATCACCAAAAGTTAAGAAATTTACTCTCAAAGACACAACTTTTTCTCAAAATAATATTGGAAACTTTGAATTTAAACGTATACTTGAAGAAGTTCCAAATTCTGGTCAAGGTTTTCTCCTTAAAATTATTATTAATCCTGATTTAACAGGTTTTAAACTATCAGTTACTGATAAATCTGGATTACGTAATGTGAATATCTTTAAAAAAGCTAGCGAAATTATCCAAGAAAAATTTTATTTCCAAATGGATACTTTTGTTGATCGTGAAATCTTTATTAAAAATGAAGTCTAAAAAAAACTCCCAAATGGGAGCTTTTTTATTTTCTAATCTCAAACCTATTCATCAAAAAAACCTCACAAAATGTGAGGTTTTTTTAGGAAGTGAGTTCACTTCAATAATTCTTAACGAATTATGCTTTGATTTCAGCTACGATACCTGAACCAACAGTACGTCCACCTTCACGGATAGAGAAAGTAGTTCCTTGTTCGATGGCAACTGGGTGGATAAGTTCAACATCGATGTGAACGTTATCACCAGGCATTACCATTTCAGTACCTTCTGGAAGTTTAACTGAACCAGTAACGTCAGTTGTGTGGAAGTAGAATTGAGGACGGTAGTTGTCGAAGAATGGAGTGTGACGTCCGCCTTCTTCTTTGCTCAATACGTAAACTTCACCTTCGAATTTAGTATGTGGAGTGATTGAACCTGGTTTAGCGATAACTTGACCACGTTCGATTTCGTCACGTTGAACACCACGGAGAAGTACACCAACGTTATCGCCGGCAAGACCTTCGTCAAGTGTTTTACGGAACATTTCGATACCAGTAACGACAGCTTTTTTAGTGTCTTCTTTGATACCAACGATTTCGATTTCGTCGTTGACTTTAACAGTACCACGTTCGATACGACCTGAAGCAACTGTACCACGACCAGTGATTGAGAATACGTCTTCGACTGGAAGCAACAATGGTTTGTCAGTGTCACGTTCTGGAGTTGGGATGTATTCGTCAACGATGTCCATAAGTTCTTCAACTTTAGCAACCCATTGAGGTTCACCGTTCAAAGCACCAAGAGCTGAACCAGCGATTACTGGAGTATCGTCACCTGGGAAGTCGTATTCTGACAAGAGGTCACGTACTTCCATTTCAACAAGTTCCATAAGTTCTTCGTCATCAACGAGGTCAGCTTTGTTAAGGAATACGATGAGGTATTTAACACCAACTTGACGTGAAAGCAAGATGTGTTCACGTGTTTGTGGCATTGGTCCGTCAGTTGCAGCAACTACGAGGATCGCACCGTCCATTTGGGCAGCACCAGTGATCATGTTTTTAACGTAGTCCGCGTGACCTGGAGCGTCGATGTGGGCATAGTGACGTTTATCAGTTTCGTACTCGATGTGAGCAGTGTTGATAGTGATACCACGTTCGCGTTCTTCTGGCGCAGCATCGATAGATGCGAAATCAGTCGCTTTAGAGTAACCTTTGTCAGACAATACTTTAGAGATTGCAGCTGAGAGGGTAGTTTTACCATGGTCAACGTGTCCGATAGTACCAATATTTACGTGCGGTTTGCTACGGTCGTAAACTTCTTTAGCCATTTTAAAATGTCTCCTTTGAGAAAAAATATATTTTTTATAGGTAGCAGTGCTTTACACAAACTACCGTTCCATAACATTATACTGGATTTTCGCTTTAAATGCAAACTTTATTGCTATTTATCTGGCTTTTTTTGACTTTTCGTAGTAAAATATATAAAAAATGATAAGGAGTAATATCGATATGGGATTAACTTTTAGAAAACGTGATGATTTCGATAAAATGATGGATGATTTAGGCGTCTCAACCGGTAATTTAGACACTGATAAAGCAACAGCAAAAACTGAGAAGCAAGAAGATCCATTTGCAAAATTCTTAGAACCAAAAGAGTCTTCAAAATCTGAAACGGACAATTCTGGTAAATAGTGTGACATTTTACTAATTTATTGCTAGAATAGAACTGAGAATAATAAATATTGAGGAAACTATGGCTTACAAAAAGAAACAAAAATCTACTTTTCAAAAAGTGACGATGGTTGTTGTCGTTGCGATGCTGCTACTTATTGTCTTTAGCTCCCTAGCTATGGCTCTGTCTGCATTTTAAAAACTGCTTGAAGCAGTTTTTTATATTATAAAAAGCTTGGATATCCAAGCTTTTTATTTTATTCAAACCCATCAGTTAATACTTGAGGAAATTCATTTTTTACAATGGTAGCACAGCTTGAGCAAAGGGCATGTAAATGTTCATTTTCATCAGTCCCAACGGTCACATCTGTACGGCGACAACGGTCACATACTTGACCTGCTGCTTGTTCCACAAGAATAGCTACATCATCAAATTTAACAGCTTCTTCTGGTGCTCCTTCATTTGATACAGAGAATTCTGAAACAATGAGAAGTTGAGCAACATTTTCATCAAGACTTACAAGAAGACTTGAAACCACTTCATTAGGATATACAGTAACTTTTGCTTCAAGTGATTTACCGATTAATTTTGCTTCTCGTGCTTCTTCAAGCGCTTTAAGTACTTTATTTCGGAAATCAAGGAATGCTTCCCATTCACCGAGTAACTCTTCTGAGCCAGTGAAGTCTTTAACTTCAGGCATTTCAGCAAGATAAGCGAACTCTTCCGTTTCTGCTTCAAGGTATGACCAGATTTCTTCTGCTGTGTGCGGCAGAATCGGAACTAAAAGTTTTGTCAAATCTGCAAGCATTGTATACATCACGGTTTGCATTGAACGACGATCTGCAGCATTGGTTGCCTCGATGTATACCACATCCTTAGCAAAATCAAGATAGAAAGCAGACAAATCATTGGTCAAGAAGTTAATCACTTGCTTATAAACACTCATGAAATTGTATGAATCATAAGCTTCACGTACTGATTCTACTAGTGTATTGAATTTGACAAGCATATATTTATCAACACTACGTAAGTTTTCATAAGAAACCGCATTTGTGTTTTTATCAAAATCGGTAGTATTTGCGATTAGGAAACGCATTGTGTTACGGATTTTACGATAAACTTCTGAAACTTGATTAAGGATCTCCATAGAAACACGAACATCGGCTTCAGTATCGACAGAAGCTACCCAGAGACGAAGAATATCTGCCCCTAATTTTCCTGTCACATCTGAAGGTAAAATTGTATTACCAATAGATTTAGACATTTTACGTCCTTTTCCATCAAGAACAAAACCTTGTGACAGAACTGCTTTGTATGGAGAAACACCGTTAACAGCAACTGAAGTTGTGATTGATGAGTTAAACCAACCACGATATTGATCTGAACCTTCAAGATAAAGATCGGCAGGGTAAGATAGGTAATCGCGTTCGTTCAGAACACCATTCCATGATGAACCTGAATCAAACCAGACATCCATGATGTCTTTTTCTTTTGTGAATTTACCGTTTGGAGAACCAGGATGAGTGAAGCCTTCTGGTAACAACTCTTTAGCTTCACGTTCAACCCAAACTTTTGAACCGTGTTCCGCAAAAAGCTGGGCAACATGTTCTGTTGTTTCCGGCGTAATGATTGCCTCTCCATTTTCCGCATAGAAGATTGGCAGTGGAACACCCCATGCGCGTTGACGCGAAATGACCCAATCTCCACGGTCACGAACCATATTATAGAGACGTGTTTTCCCCCAAGGGATAATCCAATCCACTTGTTCAATTTCACTTAGGATATTTTCACGGAAGTCATCAATCGATGCAAACCATTGTGGTGTTGCACGGAAAATAACGGGTTTCTTCGTACGCCAATCATGTGGATAACTGTGTGTAAAGAAGTCAAGCTTCAGCAAAGCTCCTTTTTCTTCTAACCATTTACTTACAATTTTGTTTCCTTCATCGTAGAAGATACCTTCTAAACCAGGTGCTTCATCCGTATAGTAACCACGGTTGTCCACAGGTGATAGAACTTCAAGTTTATATTTACGGCTAAAGAAGTAGTCATCTTCACCATGACCTGGTGCGCTATGAACGAGTCCAGTACCAGAATCAAGTGTGACATAATCCCCATTCATAATCAATGATTCACGATCATAAAATGGGTGATAAGCCGTCATCATATCCATTTCAGAACCTTTAAGTGTTTGAATTACCGTTGGGTTTTCCCACTCTAAAGTCTCTGCCACCTTGCTAAGCATTTCTGAAGCAACAACAAATTTACGATTTCCTACTTCTACAACTGAATATTCGTAGTCTGGATGTACAAAAATCCCCATATTTGCTGGCAATGTCCAAGGTGTCGTTGTCCAGATAACAAATTCTGCATCTTCTGGTAACAAGCCCTTAACATCTTTTGCTTTGAAAGCCACAAAGATTGATGCCGAACGGACATCTTGGTATTCAATTTCCGCTTCTGCCAATGAACTTTCTGATGAAGGAGACCAGTAAATTGGTTTTTGACCTTTGTAGATATAGCCTTTTTCCGCCATTTTACCGAAGACACGAATTTGTGCAGCCTCATATTCTGGGAGAAGTGTCATATATGGACGTTCCCAATCTGCTAAAACTCCTAAAGACTTAAAGTCTGAACGTTGCATATCTACTTGCTTGAGCGCATATTTGCGACACTCCTCAAGATAGTCTAACATGTCCATTTCTTTACGGTTCATACCCGCTTTTGAAAGTTGTTGTTCGATAGGTAAACCGTGAGTATCCCATCCTGGTACATATGGTGCACGGAAACCAGACATGGATTTATAGCGTACAATAATATCTTTCGAAATTTTATTTAGGGCATGTCCAACGTGGATATTTCCATTTGCATAGGGAGGTCCATCATGCAACATAAACGATGGTTTACCTTCATTCAGTTCTTGACGTGCTTCATAAAGTTTAGCTTCTTCCCAGCCTTTTTGCCAGCCAGCTTCTTTATTTGGCAAGCCTGCTCGCATCGGGAAAGCCGTTTTCCCTAAATTCAATGTATCTTTAATTTTCATAATTTTTACCTTTCTTTTAAACTTTATCTGTTTACCAGTATCTCTAAACTCTCTGTTTCTTGCGTATTATCATTCTAATCCGCTAAAGCGGAAAGAATATTTCTTGGTTCACAACTCGCTTCGCTCCCTGCGTATCATCATTCTAATCCGCTAAAGCGGAAAGAATGTTTCTTGGTTCACAACTCGCTTCGCTCCCTGCGTATTATCATTCTAATCCGCTAAAGCGGAAAGAATGATAATAAAAAACGGTCTTTCGAAAAAGGACGAAAGACCGTGGTACCACCTTAATTTTTCTCACGAAAAGTGAGAACTCTTACGTACATAACGTGTACAGCGTCTAAACTTACTTGACTTGGGCTTAGAATAATTTAGGTGATAATCCGAAAAACAGGGAATATGAGACTTCCATCAACTCTCACTTGCTGTAAATATATTTTTCTTTTCTTGTCCTAAAATTAAATTATTTATGTTCAGGTACTTCTACTTCTGGAACTTCTGTTTGCATTTCTGGAAAAACTGGATAAGAAGTTTCTTCATTTTTTTCAGTTTCTGCAACTTTCCCTTCTTCTGAGGGTATTTTTTGAGTTTCCTCTTCAAGAGCAGGAGCCAAAACTTCTTTCACAGTCTGTGGAATTTCAGTTTCTTCAACTTCAACTATTTTTTCAGTTTCTTCCTTAACTGTAGGTTCTACAACAGTGTTTTCTTCAGCCTTAGCGGGTTCATCTTTAGCGATATTTCCTTGTAAAGATGTATCACTCAACTGCATATCCACAATTTCTTGAAGCTTTTCTTCAGGATTTGTAATATGTGAAGATGTTGCTTCTAGAGTATCTTGCCAATCTTCTGAATGAATACTTGCCAACTGAGCCTCAATGATTGAAGTCATACGTTGGTGATAAAGACGCATTTTACGTTTCAAATCATCTGTATCACGAACCAAGCGACGTGCATCATCCGAAGCTTGATTAAGGATTGTTCCTGCTTCTTTTTTAGCGGCTTCAATAATGAGCTGACCTTTTTGACTAGCTTCAGCAATAATGCTGTTTGATTCACTCTGTGCTTGAACACGTAAATTGTCGGCCGCATCTTGTGCAACGACAATAGATTTATTCAAGGAATCTTTCATATCATCGAAATATTTTACGCGTTCACGTAAAGCCTTAAGCTCACGCTCTTGATCTTTAATTTTTTGTGCAAATTCATCGTAATCACGAACAACGATATCTAAAAATTCTTCAATTTCATGTTTGTTGTAACCACGCATTTGTGTATTAAATGTTTTATTTTGAACATCTAAACTATTTAATGCCATAAGTACCTCCAATCTCCCAAGAGACTCTATCTTTTCTTATGATTCTTAGTAATTTCACATTCGATTTTCTGTTTACCTTTTTTGGTTTCACCTAAAATTCTTAGAATCTTAATACGACCTAGGCCACGAACACTGATTAAATCTCCTTGTTCGACAGTAAAATCTTTCTTTTCAATTTCAAGGTAATTTAATTTTACCTTTCTTGATTGTAACATATTTACGGCAAGATTGCGAGAAATCTCGAAAGTGCTTGCAATAATTTTGTCAATACGCATACTCGAAACTAAGACTACTTTCATTACTGAGGTAGCTTCTGTTTCTATCAGCTCTTCAAATGGTTTTTCAACAAATTGTACGGTGGCAGAACCAATTTTTTTGATATTATTCTGAAAGATTTCAAGAAGATGTTTGGAAACAAAAACTTGTGCCCTTCCTTCGCTTAAAATAATATCGCCAAGCTCTGAACGCCGAATTCCCGTTTGACCTAAGAAACTTCCTAAAATTTGGGAATGCTTGAGTTGATAAAATTTCTTAGCGTATAAAATTTCTAACAACGCTATGTCAAAGTCTGCGACATCTAACTGATAAAATTCAGGCGCAATAATAATCTTAGTGAGTTCGGTCTGGGCAATATCCTGAGTAGAAAAAATCTGAAGTTCCCGCTTATTTGCTAAAGATTCGAGAATTTCAACTTCTCTAGGATTTAGAAAATAAGTAGTAACTACAGAATAATTGTTTTCCACACGATCCATCCAGTCTAAGACACGATCAATAAATTGCTTTTCATCAGGATGAAAGTGTTGATATATATTTTCATGACTCATAAGAAGCGTAAAAGAAGTTGTTGAATAACTTGTAAAGCAATTACACCAAGCACGATTGTGAAATCTAATCCTGCAAAACGTAATGGAATACCTTCAAATAAGCTCAGATAAGGTCTTGAAATTTTGACAATAAAACGGCCTACAGCTGTATCATAAAGGCTTGGTATCCAACTCATCAGAGCATAAGCTACCAAAACCCATGTATAAAGACCAATCAGTCGAATTAAAATATATATAATCATAGTTTATTAAATATCGAAGTTCTCAAAGTTTTGCCCTGCCAAGATACTTAATTCTTGGGAAGCATCAACTGTGATATTCGCCGGTGTGAGTAAGAAAATTTGTCCGCCAACATTTTGAACATCACCATCAAGTGTAAATACAACACCAGTCAAGAAGTCAATTGAACGTCGTGCTTGGTTATCTGGCATAAACTTGAAATTAACCAAAACCGACTCTCCATTTTTAACGATGCGCGCAGATTCCATAATATCAGAATAGGCACGTGGCTCTTTGATGGCAATAACTTGTCCTGCATTTGTTGTGGCTTGATTCATCATAGGTTTTTGAACTTTTTTCTCTGTTGTTTTAGTGTTATTTGTTGTTGAAGAAAAGGGTGCTGGGCGTTTAGCAGTTGATTTTGCTTGCGCTTGTCTTTGAGGTTGAACCGGACGATTCATACCTGTGGCTTTCTTTTCTGTGTTTACTGTTGAAGACTTTTGCGGTTGTGGTTGTGGCTTTTGTGCCGCTACAACGGGTTCATCATACTCATCGTCGTCCTCTTCGAAAAATTTTTTTAATTTATCAAATTGATCTTTTAAGGCCATACTTCCCTCCGTTTTCAATGCTTAAGATTCTATACAAATTTTATTCAAAAAATGCTGTACCAATTCGAACAAAGGTCGCTCCTTGTTGAATTGCTCTTGTATAATCACGGCTCATTCCCATACTCAATTCAGTACAAGGAATATTAGTAATTTCTTTAGCCGCAATTTCGATTTGCAATTGCTTCATCGAAGCGAAAATGTTATCCAACTGCTCATTATCAGCATCAATCGGCGCCATCGTCATCAAGCCCACAATTTCCACATTATCTAACTGTGAAATTTCTGCTAAAGCTTGATCTATGTCTTCTGGCGCAAATCCATGTTTTGTCTCTTCACCTGAGATATTGACTTCGAGGAAACATTTTATCATATGTTCCGCACGTTTTTCAATTTCTTTGGCAAGCTTGACCGAATCTAAAGCATGAAAGTAATCAACTAAATTAATGACATCTTTTACTTTACGGCGTTGCAAATTTCCGATGAGATGCCAAGTAATATCTTTGTTTTCAAGAGCCTTATAT
>DWTS01000033.1:0-23226 GCA_018250615.1 Oechydrus chersis rufus | reverse complement strand
GAGTTTTTTCTTCATGTATTCAGCTTCATTAGCGTTAAATTCAACGACGAATTCACGAGTTGCTTTTGCAAATGCAAGTTGGCATTCTGTGTTTACGTTGATTTTAGCTACACCGTTAGCGATTGCTTCGCGGATTTGATCGTCAGGGATACCTGAACCACCGTGCAATACGATAGGAACATTTTTGCCCATAGCTTCAACGAGTGCTTCGTTCAATTTAGTCAAGTGATCGATGTGGAGACCTTTCCAGTTTTCTGGGTAAGGACCGTGGATGTTACCGATACCAGCTGCAAGGAAGTCAACACCAAGTTTAGCCATTGCTACTGCATCTTCGATAGGAGCAAGTTCGCCTTCACCGACGATACCGTCTTCTTCACCACCGATAGAACCAACTTCACACTCAACTGAGATACCTTTAGCGTGAGCTTTTGTGATAACTTCTTCAGCAAGTTTAAGGTTTTCTTCGATTGGAAGGTGTGAACCGTCAAACATCAATGAAGAGTAACCAACTTCGATACATTCCAAAGCATCATCAAAGTGACCGTGGTCAAGGTGAATAGCTACTGGTACAGTGATTCCCATTGATTCTACAAGAGTTTCAATGAGGAGTTTACACATTTTGTAACCACCCATGTATTTAGCAGCACCCATTGAAGTTTGGATAAGTACTGGAGTCTTTTTAGCTTCTGCTGCGCGCAAGATAGCTTGAGTCCATTCAAGGTTGTTTGTGTTGAAACCACCGATAGCGTAACCATTGTCACGAGCGGCTTGTACGAATTTTTCTGCTGAAACGATTGCCATTTCAAATTCCTCCGAATATTTTCTATTACTGTCTTAGTATAGCATTTTGTGAACTATTTTTCTAGTTATAAGTCGTGAATGCGCTTGTATTCTGGTTTTTTTAGAAAATATAACCTATGGTAATGACAAATAAAAAGAGAGTTTCCTCTCTTTTTATTATTTAGTACGGCTGTAGTTAGCTACGTCTTCTTGAATATTTTCGATAAATTGATCCAAGCTAATAACTTCAGTATCTGTTGAACCATAACGGCGAATGTTTACAGTGCCATCTGCCATTTCTTGGTCACCCACAACGATTTGATAAGGAACTTTACGTGTTTGGGCTTGACGGATTTTATAACCCATTTTTTCATTTGATTCATCGACAACGATACGCAATCCTTTTTCTTGGAGACGTTTTTTGATTTCCCAGGCGTAATCGGCATGAATTTCGTTGTTTACAGGAATGATGATTGCTTGAGTAGGTGCCAACCAAGTTGGGAACGCACCTTTATAAAGTTCAATCAAGTAAGCTGTAAAGCGTTCCAAAGTTGAAATTACACCGCGGTGAATCATGACTGGACGGTGTTTCTCACCATCTGCACCAACATATGTGATGTCAAAGTTTTCAGGGTTAAGGAAGTCCAGCTGGATAGTTGAAAGTGTTTCTTCATTACCTAAAGCTGTCTTAACTTGGATGTCCAATTTTGGTCCATAGAAGGCTGCTTCGCCTTCAGCTTCAACGTAGTCAAGATTCATATCATCCATTGTTGCTTTAAGCATACGTTGTGATTTTTCCCACATTGCATCATCTGGGAAATATTTTTCTGTGTCTTCCGGGTCACGATATGACAGACGGAAGCTGTAATCGTCGATACCAAAATCACGGTACATTTCCATAATCAATTCAAGAATTTTTCCAAATTCTTCTTGGATTTGATCAGGTGTCACAAATGTGTGACCATCATTCAGTTGCATCACACGTACACGTTGAAGACCTGAAAGTGCGCCTGATTTTTCATAGCGGTGCATTGTACCGAACTCAGCGATACGGATAGGTAATTCGCGGTAGCTGTGTACGTGGTGTTTATAGATAGCAATGTGCGATGGGCAGTTCATTGGACGAAGCTCCATTTGCTCGCCATCACCCATATCCATTGGTGGGAACATGTCTTCATGATAATGTTGCCAGTGACCTGATTGTTTATAAATGTCCAAGTTCATCAAGTTTGGTGTGTTAACGTGCAAGTAGCCTGCAGCGATTTCACGGTCTTCTACGAAACGTTGGATTGTACGGCGAATAGTTGCTCCATCTGGAAGCCAGTAAGCTGTACCTGCTCCCAAAGAAGCTTCATTGAAGAAGAGATCTAACTCACGACCGAGCTTACGGTGATCACGTTCTTTCGCTTCTTCACGCATTCTCAAGTTTTCTTCGAGGTCTTCTTTATTAAACCAAGCAGTACCGTAAACACGTTGCATCATCGCGTTATCACTATTTCCACGCCAGTAAGCTCCTGCCACATTAAGCAATTTGAAGAATTTAATAAAGCCAGTAGATGGCACATGTGGGCCACGACAAAGATCTGTGTATTCGCCTTGACTATAGATTGTCAAGCCGCCTTCATCTTCATTGTGTTCTTCGATAAGCTCAAGCTTATAAGGATCACCAGCAAAGATTTCTTTCGCTTCTTCTTTGCTTACTTCTTTACGAATTGAAGGGAAATTTTCTTTGGAGATACGACGCATTTCTGCTTCGATTTTTTCCAAATCATCGTTTGAAATTTGTCCTTCTTCATTATCAGTATCGTAGTAGAAACCATTTTCAATAGCTGGACCTACACCAAGATGAATATTTGGAAAATGACGACGTGCTGCTTGAGCAAATAAGTGAGCTGCAGAGTGACGAAGTAACCCAAAAGCATCTTCATGATCCGGTGTTACAATTTCAAAAGTTGCATCTTCTTTGATTGGACGGGTCACGTCAATAAGTTTGCCGTTGACTTTACCAGCCAAGGCTTTTTTAGCCAAACCAGGTGAGATTGATTTCGCAATTTCAAGTGTTGAGATGCCTGCCTCAAATTCTTTGACAGCACCATCTGGGAAAGTGATTTTAATCATATAAGCCTCCAATTTTTTTGTTAACATATTTTAATTTTGGGGATGAGCACTGAGGAAATAAAAAAACGCAAATCAGCTTCCTCTAAAAGGACGCGATTTGCGTGTTACCACCTTCTTAATTTTTTCGGCACAAAAGAGCCTCAAAAACATCTCATCTTTGACGTAACGTGTCAGCCGCGCTTTCTGTTCTCAGAAAGAATTATCAGAGTGGTATCTTTAGCAATCACAATACGAGTTCGCACCACACACTCGCTCTCTTGGAAAGAATTGGTTAAAGACTTGTCCCTAATGACCATTTTAGGATTTTCTTTATCTTTTGTCAAGTCCTTTTGAGTAAGTTTTTTGATTTTTTAGAAAATAATATTTATTTTTCCTCTGCAATCTCTTTGACAAGCTCAGCAAAAGCCATATCTTCATTAAACGGTGAGACATAGACATACTTTTCACCACCATTTTCAAGGAAGTATTCTTTATTTTCCTCTTCAAGCTCTTCAATCGTTTCTAAACAGTCAACTACAAAGCCAGGTGCAACGATAAGAATTTTTTTGACACCTTGTCCTGGAAGTTTCTTCAAGGTATCATCGGTTGCGGGAGTCAGCCATTCGGCGGGGCCAAATTTTGACTGATAGGTTTGATAATGTGGGAAATCGCCAAGTTCTTCCATAATTAAACGTGTCGTTTCCGTGCATTCGTCTGGGTAAGCATCTCCATCCGTTACGTAAGAAAGCGGGATACCGTGGTAAGAAAAGACCACAGCTTCAATGTCCTCTTCATTTGCAAGGGTTTCTTTTATCTTCTCAGCAAAATATTTGATATAGAGAGGTTCTTTATAAAAGGAGCGTATAAACTTTAAATCCACAATATGATCTTTTTTCAAAAAAAAGTTCATGACACTATCAAAGACCGAACCTACTGTTGTCCCTGAATATTGTGGATACATAGGAAGAACCGTTAACTCCTCCACACCTTTACTTAAGAGAGTTTCCAGACTACTTTCAATACTCGGTTCACTGTAGGACATCCCCATAGCTACTTCAATGTCAGGACAGATTTCCTGCAGGTTTTTTTCCTGAGCTGCTGTGTAGGTAAGTAGTGGAAACTCACCGTCTTTGACAATCTTTTCGTAAAGCTTAGCTGATTTTTTCGGCCGAGTATTAAGAATAATACCGTTGAGAAGCGGTTGCCAGAGCAAAGGATGAGTCTTAATCACGCGCCGGTCAGATAAAAATTTCTTCAGATATTTTCTTAGAGCTTGGGCCGATGTATTCTCAGGTGTACCAAGATTAACTAAGAGGATGCCTCTTTTTTTCATGCGATATATGTCTCCTGTATTTTCTAAAATTCAACGGACAATCCAATTATCCTATTTTCTATTTTACCTGAATTTCATAAGTTATTCATTAATATTTTGAGAAAATCTATGACTTAGAGCAAAAATGGCAAGAAAAAAACGAGAAAACCCGTATATCTTCTCGTTTTGAAACATTCTTTTCAAGAGTAGAGCTTACTCTTTTTTATTCTTTTTTCGTAAAATAGCTGCGCTGGCTAGAGCTGCTAAGCCAAGGATACCAAGTCCAGAGGCAACCATATCTCCTGTCCTTGGTAATTCTGCTCTTTCATCTACCTTCCTATCAGGAATTGGACTTGAAACTGTATCTGGTGTTGGTACTGGAGTTAGTGCTGGCTCTGGTGTTGGCGTTGGTCTTGGAGTCGGAACTCTTTCTCCCAAAGTCACAACAGCAAGCCCCTCACTAACCTCCCCTTCATAACGATTATGGTGCTCTGCTTGACGCGCAAAGAGGTAGTACTCTGTAGCCGGTATCAGACCTGTGAATGTTGTTGACTGTTGCCAATCCTCTGCGTTTAAATCTGCTGGGTTATTCGTTCTTGAAACCGCATATTCTATCACGTAAGGTCCGTAAGGTTCTGGGTCAAAAGCTCTAGCTGTGGCGACAAAGAGATTTTCCGCACCTGCTTCCCTAAAGGCAGATGGGTCAAAGCGAAAAGTCAGCACTTCAGATGGAGCAAGCTCAATCTCTGTTTCAGAGACACGAGCTGCTTGCGGTCGCGTTACCGGTAAACCTTGTGCTCTAGTAATTCGTCCAATCGTTTCCACTTCGTCATCCAAGATATACTCATAGTTTCGGTTGACGTTGCCTTGTTCGTCACGTAGCTCTATCTGTACATCTGCGTTTTCGATAGTGTTGCCTTGCGCATCAATAAAGACCAATTCGTCCTCAGCAACGTGCGGTTGACCATTTACCAAACGGGACATTTGATCCACAAAGCTTAGCGTCAAGTAATAATCGCCGATAAGGTCCAGCACTTGACCGGTGTCCGCATTGCGCCATTTACCGGCTTGCTTATCATAATCATAAGACATATCTTCTGGCATGAAGCGATAATCATAGTTGAAGACACGTTCGGCTATTTTTCGACCATCATTAAGACTGAGGCGGATAGGTGTGATTCGACCTGTGAACAGGAAGTCCTCGACCTTAGACAATTGCTCATCAGTAAGTACGAAACGCTCATGTGTAAAGTCCTCAATACTTGTAACTACTTCTTTATCGATAATATTGCCATTATCGTAGGCGACATTCTTGTCTAGGAAACGAAGGGTAAGTTCTTCCAAATTCGCTCGTGAAAATTTGATGTCTTCCCCTTGCGCATCTCGTAGGACAAGTTTGGGTTCAATCTGTATATCTTCTAGATTAATATCAGGACTGCCGTCATATGGGCGTACGATATGCCCCGATTGAATATAAAGGACAAAGGATTCCATATCTTCTGGGTCCGTTGGCATTGGGCGCACGTCCGTGACAGTTATTTGTTCAAGTGTCACTACCGAAGCAAGCCCCGAAATAATCGCTCCAGCATAACGGTTATGATGATCCGCTTGACGGGCAAAGAGGAAGTATTCTGTAGCTGGTGTCAAATCTGTAAAGAGCGTTGACGTCTGCCAATCAGCTGCTCCTAAGTCCTCTGGATTATCTGACAATGAAACCGCATATTCAATCTCGTAAGGCCCTGGGTCAAAGGCTGTAGTTGGCGCAAAAAGATTTTCCCTTCTTCCATCGGCTGTATCTGCATCACCAAAGCTGAAAGGTTCAAAGAGGAAAGGCATTTCTTCAAGTAAGGGTTGATGTTTCGTGAGAGTTGAGTGGAAAAGTTCAATCTCTGTTTCAGTGATGCGTGCCGCTTGTGGTCGCGTGACT
Source organism: Oechydrus chersis rufus (assembly GCA_018250615.1). Taxonomy (NCBI): domain Eukaryota; kingdom Metazoa; phylum Arthropoda; class Insecta; order Lepidoptera; family Hesperiidae; genus Oechydrus; species Oechydrus chersis. Next base: position 17,110 of record DWTS01000033.1, on the reverse strand, counting down.
GGTAAACCTTGAGCCTTGGTAATACGCCCTATCGTTTCAACATTCTCATCAAAAACATACTGATAGTTACGGTTGACATTACCTTGCTCATCCCGCAACTCTACACGAACATCTGCTCTTCCGATTTCATTGCCTTGCTCGTCAACAAAGACCAACTCATCTTCGCCAACGTGTGCTTGACCATTTGCCAAGCGTGACATCTGATCCACAAAAACTATCGTTAAATAGTAGTCGCCCAACACGTTCATCGGTTGGCCGGTTTCTACATTTGTCCATTTTTCTGGATTAGTAAAACCAGCTTCGATACCGTACTCGTAAAACTTATCTTCTGCCGTGAAGTAGTAATCGTAATTGAAGACACGCTCTGCTATTTTCCGACCGTTAAAGCGTAGGCAAAGCGGGTCAATGATTTGGCTTTCAAATAATGGATTTACACGTTGTTCTGGTCGTGGCATGATAGTCGAAAGAGTCTGGCTTGTTGGAATCATTGCGTGAAGTACGCGGTGGAGTGGCAATTGTAAATGATAATTGCCCGAGTTTACTCCAGAAATACTCCACTCGCCTGTCGCATGAACCGGCATAGCAACAACATTGTCCGCATCATCAAAACGTACATTCCTATCATCAAAGCGCGCTTCGCCCCTCTGGATAATAACACCGTCATTTTCAAGGTCGATAGGCAGGATAGGCAAGTCTGGCATAGACGAAATTACTGCATCTTCAGTGCCATCATAGGAACGCCTCTCGACCTGTCCTTGTGTCCAGCGAATCGACATTGGACTAATGGTTCCCGTCAGTAAGTTGTAACTCATCCATACTTTGAGGTCATTGCTCAAGGTTACATTTCGTGAATCAAGATAGAAACCGTCTATTGTGACTGTCTTCTCACTACCTGCATGACGATCCGCAAAGGCAATCGCATAATTGTTTTCGTCAAAACGGATAGAAATTCTTTCGTCCGTTTCCTTAATCTCAACCCAAAGCTCTGGGAAAGCTCTAATCGTCTGTCCTGGATTAACTGGATCAGGCCGTTCTGCAACTTCCCAATCTGTTTCGCCATCGTAAATCTTATGAATCGTACGATTTCCGCCAAGCCGAATGTCTTCTGCTGTAAGTTCCTGCGGTGTAATTCGTCCTGTGAAGAGCAGGCGCTCAATATCACGTAAGCCGTTGTCGGAAAGCGTGATGCTGTCATGATTAAAGCCTGCAACACTTGTGAGAATGTCCTTGTCGATAATATTTCCGTTGTCGTATTCGACATCTTTGTCAAAGAAACTAACCTGACAGGCTAAGTTGTCATCGAGGGAAAGCGGAATATCTGCACCGCGCGCATTGCGGAGGAATAGTTCTGGTGCATCCTGCACGTCTTCGCCTAAGTCAATATCAGGTGTGCCGTTATACTCTCTTTCGATACGACCTGTCTTGACATAAAGGATATTATTTTCCATATCGTCTGAATCATCCGGCATTGGGAGTACTTCTGTGACAGCGACTGGCTTGATGTTGGCTGGTCTGAACTCTGGTTGGTCTATTTCTCCTGCCTCGTAAGGACTTCCAAAAGTATAATTTTGCAGTGGATGATTAATGGCGTCCTCTGTCAACAGATTCCAGTTACCATCTGAATGGACCGCAATATCATCGCCGACTGCTGTCTGGTTAAATCTTGCCCAGCCTTTCTCTACAGTAATGTAATCTTGGTCACGCGCTACGATAGAGACTTCATTTCTATTGCCATGACGTCCTAATTCAGGTTCGATAAGAATTTGGTGTACTTCATCAGTGCCGTCCCACTCCTTGTTGGCAACTGTACCGACTGTCCACTCAATATGACGTGGTGTGATTTGTGCCTCTTGATAGTCTAGGATTACCTGTATAGTATGCTCACGAATCTCTCCTTCATCCGCTGGATTGAAGAATTCATAGAGCTTCTCATCAAAGACAATATCGTAAAAGTTAAGCTCATTTGTGCCAGCATGTACTTCCTTAAAGTGCAGGCCTTTCACACGGTAAGGCAGTTGAATCTCATAACCCCCGTCAAGAACAATCGTAGCCACAAAGCTATTCTCAGCAATGTCAGATGTACCGTCATATTCTCGGCTCTCAACAGTAAAGTTATAAACCATATCATACTTTTCAATATCTAGTGGTAAGATTGACGCCCAAGTAGTACCAGAACCTGGAACGACATAGTTATTTTCATGCCTTACGTCATCAAATACGACTCTTAAAGCCACATCATCGTACCAGCTAAATTCATAGCTTCCTACCACTGAATCTGGGAAAGAAAGTCCATCTGTATCATACTCTACACGCACATGATTATATAGGATATCATGTCCTGTTATTGCTGGGATTAAGTCTGGTGCGACAACTTCGCTAATATTAATTTCATCCGTATTGTCAAACGTACGTGATGGTATACGACCGCCCTCCCAGCGCAGGACACGCGGTGTGATTTTTGCCTCAAAGAGACTGTCGAAGTTAAAGTCATCAGCAAGCTTTTGGTTAGGACCAATCAAGTCATTCAGTTGCTCACGAACACCTGCCTCATTTCCAATAGTCAGTGTATTCGTAAATATCACATTGTTATCGTTAAAGGATAGCTCCCAACTACCAATCTCCAAGTTCTCGCCAGACAAGCGTGGCAGATGCGAGATATGCTCTTCCGTAACATGAGTTGTATCATCAAAGAGTTTGGTCGCAAAACCTGCTTGTGCACCAGCTATATCTCCCCAATGCTGTACCTCTTGAGCAGTTATTTCCCACTCAATAGTGGGAGAATCTACTAAGCGATAGTTGGTATGGTATGGTCCGTCAATATCCCAACCTACCAACTTCGAGCTTGCCGTACCTGCGTTAAGATTATTAACATGCGTAAAATCACCCTTAACTGCCGTTATTCTACTCCCCAACTCTTGGTCTAATACGACTTGCTTGTCATCAAGAACCGTGCGTAAAGTTGGCAGATTGAACTCGTCTCTTGCTGGGTTTATCGGCATACTTGTATATTCCCTGCTGTCGTTCTGTAAAGAGCCACCGGTGAAATGAACATCTAGCGGGTGAATCGTTGCATTAGCAAACCTCGGATTCAGAGGTGCGTTATGCAGGAAGTTGGGCATTCCGAAGGCAGATTGTCCGAAGAGATTGCTTGGCATGTCAATGCTCCAATCGCCTGTAGCAGTAACTTCTTGTGGGACGACATTGCGATTTTCACGCCTAACATTTTCCGAGGCGAATGCGGCTGACCCCCTGTTTACGACAAGAGCTTCAGAACCATCTTCATCTATAGCAAAGATACCAGTACTTCCATCACGTACTGCGATAAGTTGTGGCATTCCTTCATCTTCGATAATAGCAACATTAGTTCTGTCATAAGGCTTATCTTTTACCTCGCCCATGCCCCAGAAAACTTCACGTGGCGTAATTTTGCCCAGAAAAAGTTCCCCACGTAGAGCCTCTTGCAACTCTGGGGAAAGTTGAACAGGTGGGATTGTACTTCCTTGCCTTTGTAAAACAATCGCTGAGTCTTCCAAAACTACCGAAACTAAACCAGGTGTGACATGTCGCTCAGGAAAACGCAGAACAGCCTCTGTATCAAAGACAAACTGATATGTATTTTCATCATACACACCTGTAATAGAAACATTAATTCGTGGCAAATTGTTCGTGTAAACATCTGTTGCATCATATTCACGGTCAACCAGAGCTTTATCAAAATCAAGGCGGTCAATATCGTCAACATCTAAAACTAAAGGACGAATGGTCGCGGGATTAAAGGTCGGAGTGCCAACAATCTCATAGTTGAAATTACCGGCTCTATTCTCATCCTGACGATTGAGCATATCTTCATCAAAATCAAGTCCTTCAATCTCCCACGTCCCCGGCAAACTATGAGCAAACTGCAAACGTTCCGCCAAGTCAGTACCAAAGGCAACAGTAATGATATTATCGTCATCATCCACGAAACCAGTTAATTCAGGTTCTACAAATCTTATTACATTCGTAGTCCCGTCATAATCCTTGTCAGCGACAGTTCCTGCTGTCCATGTGACTGGTCGAGGTGTAATCTGTGCATCGCTAAAGAGTCCGCCATTCTCTGCCAGAGTCTGAATTTTCGCTTCGAGTTCCTCACGGTATTCCGCTTCGAAAACTATCAAATCTTCTGCGTTGAAAGCATCAGTTGCTCCAGCAGTGAAGTCCAAGGTCGTGTAAACATAAGGCGAGATTATGATTTTGTGAGTGCCTGCATGAGAGCCGGCGAATTTCAAATATTCACGCTCGATAACCAAGCTTGCTGTGGCAAAACGTTGTGTTCCACCAGGACTATCTCCCATGATTGCAAACTCAAAGACATATTCGTCTTGGGCACCCACGACAAGGTCAGTATTATCAAAAACCTTATTGGGCATACTTTGGAGTTGACCAATAGTCGTTGGCGTAAAACTGGCATCAGCAAGGCTTATCTGACCGTCGTAGAGACCATTGGCGTTAGGTTGATTACGTACCATTGACTGAGCGATGATGCTCTCGGTCAGTTGTTGGAGCAATTTTTCGCTAAGTTCTTCTGGAAGCGAAACCTCAGCAACGGCTTGCGCTACAGCTTCCTGAACTGCTGCACGCTGATCGCCATGTCCTGCCAGATGAACGAAAGATGCCCAAAGTCCTGCTTGGTCGTAAAGCAAACTCTCTACGGGCAGTTCAATCGTTAACGGTGGGGTGTCATCAATAATTTCACCGTTCGCCATTTCAATTTCAAAGGAAAGTGAGAGGTGCTCCTCGATATGTTTTACTGTCCGAGTTGCATCGAAAGGACGTGTCTCTACCCGACCACGATTGACCACGATATTTTGAAGCGCCACAGGTACATTTTCACGGACTTGTGCTTGCTCGAAAAGACCTGTGTTAGTAAAATTTTGTAAGGCAGAAAGGTCGACTTGATAGTACTGCCCTGTTGGGAGATTGGTTTGGTCATAAAGTTCATCTTCAATAGCTCCACGTATCTTTTCCCAAACAACAGCTCCATAATTGATTTGTGACGGTCCAACAGTAGCTGTGCTTGCAAAGACGATGTCTGCTATTTTATCGGTAAAACGGACCTCCCCTGTAAATCCCAACTGTGACAAGTCCAAGGATGGCCACTGAACAACATTAGCTGTTAGTGGATTATTGACAAACTTATCTGTCACTCTACCAAGACGAATGTGTTCCTCTGTGATAGCGATTGGTACGAAAGGGTTGGGTAGTAAGACACCGCCATGGAGGCGGAAGGAGTTATCATGTCTGTGATGAGTATCACGTATATAAATGCCGATATCACCAAAGGAATCTTGCGGTATCCCCTCCAAAACAATAGCATATGTGTTACCACCTTCTGAACCAACGAGTTGCACATCCAAGAAACCATCACTGCTTATTATCCCTACTCTCAATTCCATGTCCTTAATCTGACCACCACCTAGAGTTGTAGAGCCGTCAGAAAGAGTTGTTGAAAACTCAATCCTAACACGAGTTTGGGTAGCCCACTGCACACTAAGAATAGCCGCATAAGGCCATGTATCTTTAACCGCCCAATCCCCTGCCAAAGGCACAATCCCCACATAAGCATCACTGGCCTCAAACTGAGTCAATCCCCCTTCAGAAAAACGTGGTGCCTCAAATTTTTGTGGCGCTTCAAAAGTAGCTGGAGTTTCGGAAATTTCCTGTATCTCCAGTTCTTCTAACACTTCGGTTTCTTTTTCTTCTTCATAATCTGCTTCAGCAGGCATTTCTGGCAAGACAACGTCTGCGATTTCCTGCTCAGGCATTTCGACAACTTGTTCGATACCGGGCACTTCTTCATCATGTCGGCCCCGGATGAGTGTAGCTACAGGTGCACCTTTGGACATTACAAGTGGCAACATTGCAGCGACAGTGCCTGCTTTTTTAAGTCGCGCACGGCGTATGGCTTGCTTCTTTGCTTTGATTACTTTTCTTTCTGTCATGTATTCTTCTCCTGAAATCTTTTGGGAATCTCATGATACCGCTCGGATATAACGTAATGTTTCTCATATTACAAATTATATCAAAGATTAAAATTATAAAGAATTAATATTACACTCATTTATTTTTAATTAAGGAACACAAAAAGCAGATTCTTTGAGAATCTGCTTTTTATGTTCAATCTAGTCTGGCTATTAGTGCTTACGATTAATTTCTTGTTTCACTTTATATTCAAGGAAATCTTTTGCCACTTCTTTGTCAAAGTCATTGAGCTGATTGACCACTTGGTTTTGAATTGTGTCAATCTCAATCTTATCAAAAGGAATTTCAGCGATGACTTTCTCAACAACCTTGGCAACATTGTTGGCAATCATATTGGCATGCAAGGGTTTGTCTTTGTATTTTCCATTAATTGCAGCTTTAAAAACTGCTGTTTGTATACGAAATGAATCCCAATCGACAACGCGACCATTACGTTTTATCACTACTTTATTGAGCAATTTTGCTTCCATATCTTCTCCTTTATGTGCTGTATCTTGCGTCCTTAGTTCTAAGGAATTTTTCGAAATCATATTTTGGCTCATATCTTGATTATCTCAAAATATTTTATTGCCTCAAACAGTAGCAACGCTAGTCTTTTTCGAGTAGTATTACTTTCTTTTATTATAGCAAATTATCATTTTTCCTACAAAAAAAAGCCCTAAGGCCTTTATTAACTTATTTTACGATAATGAAACGGTCATCATCTGCCATGTAAGTTTTTTCTCCTGCTTCGTCTTCGATAGAGCCGAATACAAGTTGACCACGTAGTTTCCAGTTTGCTGGAACGTTCCATTCTTTAGCAACTGCTTCATCAATAACTGGATTGTAGTGTTGCAAGTTTGCCCCAATACCAAGTTCTGCAAGCGCAGTCCATGCATTGACTGAAGTGATACCTGAAGCTTGCTCGCTCCATACTGGGAAGTTGTCTGCATAAAGGGCAAATTGTTCTTGCAAACCTTTTACAACGTCTTGATCTTCGAAGAAGAGGGCTGTACCATAAGCAGCTTTGAAACCATCAAGTTTTGCTTTTGTACCTTCCCAAGCTGACTCAGGAACACCTTGTGCTTTCATTGTTGCTTTCAATTCGTCAGCCACGATTTGGCCCCAAAGTTTTTCTTGCGCCTCACCTGTAACGATAAGTACACGTGTTGTTTGGCTGTTGAAAGCTGATGGGCTGTGTTTTACTGCTTCTTTAATTGTTTCGATAGCTTGGTCTGGATCTTTAACATCTTTACCAAGTGCGTAGATTGAACGACGATTTTTGAGGGAGTTGATAAATGACATAGTAATGTCTCCTTTTATTTTCTTATTTATGTTTACAAGTGTAATCTTAACACATAAATTTACGTTTGTAAACTATTTAGCTCAGGATTATTATTTTTTTATAAAAAAAAACGCTAGAAAGCTTTTACTCTCCAACGTCTTAAAGTTTTATTATTTTGTTCCGAACAAACGGTCTCCAGCATCACCAAGTCCTGGAACGATGTAGCCATGTTCGTTAAGGTGATCATCAAGTGCTGCAACATAGATATCAATATCTGGATGCGCTTCTTGTACTGCTTTTACACCTTCTGGTGCTGCAACAAGACAAACGAACTTGATATTGTTAGCATTACGCTTTTTAAGGCTATCAATTGCAAGAATTGCTGAACCACCTGTAGCTAACATTGGATCAACCAAAAAGATTTGGCGCTCAGCGATATCTGTTGGGAGTTTAACCAAGTATTCAACTGGTTTGAACGTTTCTTCATCACGATACATACCAATGTGGCCCACGCGCGCTGCTGGGATAAGTTTCAAGATACCATCTACCATACCGATTCCTGCACGAAGAATTGGCACAACTGCTAATTTCTTACCTGCAAGTTCTTGCGCAGTCATGTGCGCAACAGGAGTATCAATTTCGACATCTTGTACAGGCAAGTCACGAGATACTTCATAAGCCATAAGCATACCAATCTCGTCAACGAGTTCGCGGAACTCTTTTGTTGAAACGTCTGCACGACGCAAGATTGAAAGTTTGTGTTGGATAAGTGGATGTTTTACTACTTGACAGTTTGACATAAGAAACCCCTTCATTTTATATACTTTGACTATTTTATCATTTTTCTTGTCATAAGTCTGTTATTATTGTTATTTTAGTCTTTTTTCAAAGAGAGCTTGATTAGGAACGGTGCAATCAGCGTGCTGAGGATAATCACGATAACCAGCTCTGAATAAATATCGCTATTAATCACTTGTGAAGCAAGACCAATCTGCGCGATGATTAAAGCCATTTCACCACGAGAAACCATTCCTGTACCAACCAAGGCACTGTCTGAGCTTGTAAGTCCTGTTGATTTCCCGATGAAATAAGCCGGAATAAACTTCGTCAATACGGCTAATAAAGTAAAGAAGAGAATCAAGATTGGATGTTCAAAGATGCTCTCGAAAGTTACGGAAATCGCAATGGAAACGAAGAAAACTGGGATGAAGACGACATAAGCAATAGCGGAACTGTATTCCTCAATCTTATGAGAAACGTCTGTTTGACTTAAAGCTAATCCAGCAAAGAAAGAACCAATCACAGCTGACATACCCGCTGCATCAGCAAGGAGGCTTAAAACCAAACAAAGAATGAGCGCCGCTGTTGTATTTTTTGCGTAGACCGGAAGTTTCTCCACAAAGCGCCAAACTTTAGGGATTGACTTGTGTACCAAGACAAGGAAAAGAAGGAAGAGAAATTCCATGAAAAACTGCTTTGGCAAGTTGCCAGAAGAGCTTTGTGTAGATGTGAAGATAGATAAAGCTAAAACAGCCAGAATATCGTCTACAACAGCCGCACCCAAGATAATAGAGCCTGCCTTTGTGGAAAGCTTACCGTATTCTTGCAAAACTTCAACTGTAATCGAGACAGAGGTTGCTGCAAAGACGATACCATAAAAGATAGCCGTTGAGAAGGCATAGCCCATCATCGTTGTTACGCCCCAGAAAACCAGTAAAGGAACAAGGACACCCGCTAGGGCAACCAGTAAAGCAGGTTTAAAGTTTTTCTTTAAGACCCCTAGGTCACTCTCTAGCCCTGCCAGAAACATGAGCAGAATCACCCCAATTTCGGAGAGGACCTCAATGGTGTGTCCTCCTTGCAACCATCCCAAAGCAGCAGGTGCTAAGACAATACCAATCAGTATTTGACCGACTACTGCGGGAATTCTTATTCTTCTTGCGATTAAAGTTGCGACTAATGAAGCCACTAAAATCAGTGTAAGTTGGAAAATATCATTCATACTTTCTATTATAGCAATTTACAGCTGCTTTTTCTCGCGGTCTTTCTTAAAAATTTAGAAAAAGATAGACTTACTGTCTATCTTTTTGTCTTAGTTTATTTCAATGACATATTCACAGCTAAAAGTTTCATGTGGAGCAAGTTGATTCATCCCAAATTTTTCGGTAAGTTCGCCTGTTGTGCTAACTTCATCTGCTATACCAGCCCAAGGTTCGATACAAACAAAAGGAGCTTCAGCTGGATAGGGACTCCAAAGACCAAAGAAAGGCATGTTTTCCCAAGTGACTTTCACACTTCGACTATCTAAACGGTTTGTTAAAGCCACTGACATCTCATCTGATGATGTATAAACGAGCGCATCTTTAGAAAAGCGTTCATGGTTCAGTGCTATATCACTCACCTCAACCTCAGATTGCTCTTCTCTCTTAAGCGTACCCGTTGGTAAATCTAAAGGAATAAATGTACGTTTTTCGGCTGGGGCTATCGTCAAGCTGTAATCTTCAAAGCTGCCTTTTTCGAGAGGAACATTAAAGGCTGGATGAGCACCCACGCCAAAAATCATCGTCTTTTCATCTTTGTTTTCCACTTGATAACGTACGCGCACTTGATTTCCTGTCAATTTGTAACTTACCTTAAAGCTAAATTCAAAAGGATATTGTGCAAGTGTATCAGCATTCGAGGTAATTTCATAAACCAACTCATCCTCTTTTTCCTGTACGAGTTTGAATTCTGTATCACGTGCAAAGCCGTGTCCTGACATCTCATAGTTTTTACCTGCGTAGCTGTAATGTCCGTCTTTTAACTTCCCAACAATCGGGAAAAGAACAGGAGCATGACGTCCCCAAAACGCTGGGTCTGCTTGCCAAAGATATTCGATATCCTCTTTTTGAACAGAGTGTAATTCTGCACCAAAAGTGTCAACTGCAACCGTTAATGTATTATTTTTAAGTGTGTGTTTCATCTTTTCTTCTTCTCTTTAGTTATCTAATGGTTTATAAAAGTTACGATTTTCCAAGGCAAAGACGCGTTGACTTGATTGTCCCGGTTCAACATTATTTAGAGCGGTCATCATCATCATCATGCTAGCATCCATCATATCAATCTGATGAATGATTTCTGCTTCCATGATTTTAGGGCGGACAGGACTGCCATATTCTAACTGGCCGTGATGACTCAGTAAGACATGACGCAGTAAAAGCAAGTCCTCTTTTTCATCACTGATGTCAAGTTCGATCGCTGCTTTACTGACTTCTTCATCGATAAGAACGATGTGTCCTAAGAGATTTCCACGCAACGTATAACTTGTGTTTTCATAACCAGTAAACTCTAAACACTTGGCCATATCATGCAAAAGAATACCTGCAAACATCAAAGATTCATTGAGCTGTGGATAAACTTCACATACTTTTTCGGCCAGTTGGAGCATCGTGGTTGTATGATAAGCTAATCCACCTTCAAAGGCATGATGATTGGTTTTCGCAGCAGGAAACTGATAAAATTCACGGTCAAATTTTTTCAAGATATGACGAACGATACGATTCCATGTTGCATTTTCAATACGGAAAACAATACTTTCAACATATTTACGGAGATCCGTCTCATTTACCGGTGATTTTTCACGATAATCTGCAGGGTTAGCTGGTTCGTTACCTTCCGGCAAACGTAGGCTAATTCGATTGACCTGCGGCATACCGTTGTAGAGTTCTTTTAAGGCTTTCATATGAACCACACGCCCCGCAACAAACTGCTTAACAGCTTTAGGATTGGCATCCCAAATATTGCCCGAGATTGTTCCTGTCCGATCTTGAAAAACAATCGCAAGGAAATCCTTACCTGCGCGTGTTCGACGAAGCTCGACTGATTTTATCAGGTAGAATCCTTCAAAAAATTCTCCCATAGCTATGTTTTTTATCAGAACCATCTTAGTCCCCTTCTATTTCTAAAAGCGCAGCACTCGTGTCTTTGTCAACGGCATCAATCGTGCGCAATTTACGATTCATGACATTCGTTCTTGTCGTAATCAGCGTATTGATTTCTTTTTCGGACTGTTGCAAACGTTCGTGAACTTTCTTAAGCGAGGTTTCAAACTTACCAAATTCGGTTTTAACAGCCCCAAGCATTTCATAAACTTCACTTGATTTTTGTTCTATCTGTAAGGTCTTAAATCCCATTTGCAAGCTATTCAAGACTGCTGTCATGGTTGTTGGACCAGTAACATTTACCTTATAATCACGGCTGAGTTGCTCATAAAGTTCTGTGTTATTTACCACTTCCATGAAAAGCCCCTCAATAGGTAAAAACATGATTGCAAAGTCGGTTGTCTTTGGCGGTAAGATGTATTTCTCCGAAATTGATTTTGCCTGAGCTTTAACCGCGGCAAACAAGGCTTTTCGTGATGCTTCAATCGCTAGCATATCGTTTGTTTCAAGCGCAGTTTGCAGGCGTTGGTAGTCTTCCAAAGGAAACTTTGAGTCAATCGGCAATAAAACATCACTGCCTGCTACTTTACCAGGCATGATAACCGCAAAGTCTACTGCATTTCGGTCTTGAATGTTGACTTGCTCCTGGTACTGACTTGAGGTGAAAATTTGCTCTAAGATACGGCCAAGTTGTACCTCGCCAATAATACCTCGTGTCTTCACACCCGTCATTACTTTTTGTAGGCTATCGACATCACTGGCTAGGTTACGCATCTCGCCTAATCCTTTATCAACTGAAGTCAGAAGATTTGTGACCTGTTCAAAGCTTTGGGAAATCCTTTTGTTTAATGTTTCCTGAAGCTTTTCATCCACCGTATTCTGAATTTGACTGAGCTTTTTATCATTAGCTTCTTGCAGCTCCTGAAACTTACGGTCAAATTTATCCGTAATAGCTGCTGACATTTCTGCTAAGTTAAGCGCAATTTTATCTAGTTTTTGCTCGTTGGAACTTTGTAAATCCTTAAACTGGTAATCAAATTTAGCATTGATATTTTCTGTCAGATTTCCTAAGTTTGCATTCATATTATGCGATAAGCTTGAAACTGTTCCGGAAATTTCTTGGCGATTTTGCCCCAACTGTTGCGACATTTCTATACGTAACTCTGTCAGGTTTGAAGACAGATTTTCGACCCGCGCATTCAGTTTGGTGTTAGACGTTGGCTTTTTGAAAAAATTAGCAATTCCGATCAGAACGGCCAAAATCAAAAGAATAATAATGACGACGTTCATAATCTATCTCTTAACTTTTGAATGTTATCAGCTACATCGCCTTTAAAGACAAAAGATCCAGCCACAAATACATTGGCACCTGCTTCACGTGCTTGATCAACTGTTTTATCATCAATGCCACCGTCAACTTCAATATCAAATTCTAGATTGTTAGCCTCACGCAATTTCACAAGTTCACGAATTTTATCCATCGTTTCAGGGATAAAGGCTTGACCTCCAAAACCAGGATTGACAGTCATCACTAAGACCATATCCACCATGCCAAGAACAGGTTCAATCGTTGAAACAGGTGTTCCTGGGTTAATAACCACGCTTGCTTTCATTCCGGCTGCTTTAATCTTTTGCAATGCACCATGGATATGTGCTGTTGCTTCAACATGAATACTCATGATATCCGTACCAGCTTTCGCAAACTCTGTGACGTATTTTTCTGGATTTTCGACCATCATGTGCACATCCAAAACCATATCTGTATGTGGGCGAAGTGCAGCAACGACACCAGAGCCAAAAGTCAAGTTGTCAACAAAATGACCATCCATAACATCAATGTGTACATAATCAGCACCGGCAGCTTTAATCTTTGCGACTTCTGCTGTAAAAGCACCAAAGTCAGCAGCGAGAATAGATGGTGCGATTTTATTTGTATATTGTTTCATGTTTCCTCCTATTTTTTCAAGCCAAAGAAAGCTTTATTGATTTGGTATAAACCCCAAATAGTTAAGACAACAAGCAAGCCAAAAAGTGGCCACTTCCAATCTCCTAAACTATTTTTAAACAGAATGATAAGGCCCCAAAGAATCACTAAACCTAAAAAGCCGGCTTGCTTCATCCAAATGTTCCCTTTAATTTTGTTTTTTTCTTTGTTTGGCATAAGTTTCCCTCGTGTTGTTTATTTCAGTTAATAATTGTAGGTAGTTCTCATAACGGCTCGCTAAAATCCTACCTTCTTCAAGTGCTTCTTTGACAGCACAAGAAGGTTCATGTGTATGGGTACATTCTCTAAACTTACACCCATGACTTTCTCGTAAAATTTCTGGAAAGGCCGCATTTAAATCGGGTTGGTTAGAGACATCATAGTCTAGATTTGAAAATCCTGGGGTATCTGCAATTAAGCCTGATGCCACTTCAAAGAATTCCACATGACGCGTAGTGTGACGTCCACGTCCTAGTTTGTCTGAAGTTTCTCCCGTAGCCAAGTTCATACCTGGCGCAATTAGATTCAACAAAGTTGTTTTTCCAGCGCCCGTTTGCCCCATAAAGACCGTAACTTTATCTGCTAATACTTCTGTCAGTTCTTTCCAGTCAAAGAAAACTTGATAGCCAATCGTTTCATAATTCTTTTTGAACTGTTCATACTCACTGACATCCTCAAGCAAATCTAGTTTCGAAATGTAGATGAGAGGCTGAATATCTTTATGTTCCAAAAACACAAGAAAGCGATCCAACAGGTTCAAGGAAAAATCAGGATTAACCGTTGACATGATGATGACAGCCTGATCGATATTCGCAATGGAAGGACGAATCAAGCTGTTTCTGCGTTTGTGTATATCTAAGATATAACCTTCTGAATTTTCTTCAGCTGAAAAGTCCACAAAATCACCAACGATTGGTTTCATCCCTTTCTTACGAAAGTTACCACGCGCTCGCGTTTGATAAACTTGTCCCTCAGATTCTACATTGTAAAACCCTGCTAAAGATTTAATAATACGTCCTTTTTTTACCATACTGATATTTTAACACATTTCATATAATTATTATTCTCTGCTCCTTGAAACCCTTACGACTATCTCTCTTATAAAAAACAATTGTTCTTTGAATGATACATCTATACGTACAAAACCACAGTCAACTCATATCGCAAAACGATATTTTCATCTTGACAATCAATCATCCATCACTTATAATGAACAACATGAAAGAAATATCGAAAATTAAGACCACCTTTCTCAAGGTTGCACTTGTACCTGTTATTGCATTTATCCTTTTTTTCTTTGTTGTTTTGACACAAGGGCTCATCAGTTCCTACTCTGATCATGATATTTATTTTGTAAAAATTCTCTTTTATTTGGCGCTTTACATAGCTGCGGCCCTATCTCTTGTCGTAACGATTTTTGTCTATCGTATACTGTTACTTATTGAGCGTGGTACAGCCTTTACTGAGCCGGCCTTAAAGATAATTTCTACTATTAAAAAATTATCATTTGCAACTTTCTTTGTGCTTCTTGGAATTTTACCTATGACCTATCACATCATCGAGGTGATTCATGCACCGGTAATTATGGTGATTGGTGTAGCCATTAGTGTTACTCCTTTAATCGTTGCTATCTTTATTGCAACAATTGAAAAGCTCCTGCAAAGTGTCATTCAGATTAAATCAGAAAATGACCTCACGGTTTAAGAAAGGAGTATAAAATGGCAATAAAAGTACATATAGATCGAATGCTTGTAGAGCGTGAAATGTCTGTGACTGAACTTTCAGAACGAGTGGGTATCACAATGGCTAACATTTCTATTTTAAAAAATGGTAAGGCTAAAGCAATACGCTTCTCTACACTTGAAGCACTTTGCAAAGCACTCGACTGTCAACCTAAAGATCTCCTTGAATATCGAGAAGATTAATAAATGCAAGGAAGCAAGCCCGCTTCCTTTTATTGACTCATTCAATTTTTTAGCTTGACTTCTATTCTATTTTAGCTTATAATATTGATAAATTCAATAAAAGAGGATGGAAGCATGAATCTAGGACAAACCTTAAAAAAGCTACGTAAAGAACATCAGTTTACTCAAAAAGACATTGCCAAGATGCTTGACATCACTCAAGGGACTTATGCGCTTTGGGAGAAGAAAACCAGTAATCCTGCTTTAGAAATGATTACTAAACTTGCAGATATTTACAAAACACCTATTGATCTTATCCTCAACGAAAATCAAGATCATTCTCCTTTTATTGAGCTTCTCGATATTTACAAACACTTAGATGCTGAACAGCAAAAGAATGTCTTGAATTTTTCACAGTTTCTTGCCAGTCAGAAACCACAACCTATTCTTGACTCAGATAATATCATTCCTTTACGTACTTACCGTCGTGAGGAACTATATACGATTGAGGTAGCTGATGAGCAATTATCTGCTGGTTTTGGTCAGGCTCTGAATGACACCCAAGAGACTTACACCATCTTTACAGATGTACGTCCAGGCCGTTATGACGGTGCTGCACGCATCAAAGGAGACTCTATGCAACCAGAGTATCCTAACTTCTCTATTGTCACCTTTGTTACGACTGGTTTTGATAGAGATGGCGATATTTATGTCATTTCAGAGGGCGGACCCGGAGAAGAACAGCTATATTGTAAGCAAGTTTTTAGAGATGGAGAAAGTTTCCGCTGTCACTCACTCAACACCGATCCGCAATACAAGGATTTTTACTTAGATGAAGAAACTTCAAGGATCGTCGGCCCTGTCGTTGATTGTATTGAAGAAATAACCCCCGAATTAATCGAGAACTAAGAATATTATAAAAGAAGGTCACAATGGAATTTATAGAAATTGTTTTAATGTTTGGTGGAATGGGCTTAGGTTTTGCGGCGCTCTACGAAATAGCCCTCTGGTTCAGTCCTGAGGAGCGAGATTTACGTAAGACTAAAAAAGTAAAACAAGTTGAAGCTCAAAAATTCATCACTCTGCCAACGGCGATAAAGTTAAAAACTGGTCAGAAAGTTTCATGAAAGAAAGATAAGTGCAGCCTTAGCTCACAAAAAAAAGCCCAAGAAGACTTTGAATAACCTCTTCTTGTGCTTTTTTTAGTACTCATAAATGCAAAAGAAAAAGCATACTTAAAGTAGTTTTGAAAGGCTACTGTAGATATGCTTTTGTTTGTTAAGCAAGTACATTAATCTGAATTGTTTTACGACCCCAAGCTTGCGCTTGAGCTGTTGTTGGAAGGTGAACATCAATAATATTTCCCTTGATAGCTCCTCCTGTATCACCTGCAATAGCAATGCCATAACCTGGGACTTCAACCATCTTTCCTAAGGGAATGACAGAAGGATCTACGGCAATACACATTGGATTTTGGTGCAAGTTAATCCCTGTAGCTGTGATAAAACCTAAGCCGTTATCTGAGGAGTAAGCTGTAGCCGAAACAGTCAAGGAAGTTCCACCATCACTACTCGGAGCTGTAATCGTCGTATCTTTAGGCTCCGAAACTTGAGGTGCTTCATTTTTCTTTGAAGCCAACGGCTCTATTTTAGGCTGATCTGCATTCTCGTCTACTGTTGTATCTTTAGTCATTTCTGCTTTGGCTTTCATCTCCTCCAGTATGTTCTGGTTATCAGCCATTTTATTTTTTAGGGTATGAATACTCTCTTCAAGGTTCTCCGCTTGCTCTTGGTAGTCTGCCTGAGCGGTTTTTAACTCATCTTTGGTTTGCATAAGTGAGCTTTGCATTGTTTCCAAATTTTTCTGGGTATCAACTAAGTCCTTAGCTTGCGCATCCTCAGCTCTTAATATCACACTCAAGTTTGTCCAAGCCTGTATTGCTTCATGAAAATCATTAGCATTCAATACTACATTAAGAACAGAAGCTGAAGCTCCACCGTGAGCTTGCATGGCACGC
>DWTS01000032.1:0-23331 GCA_018250615.1 Oechydrus chersis rufus | reverse complement strand
AACCATTCTTCAACCTTGCCAAAGCCGAAGTTCTTTCCGACTTTTAGGACTTTTATTTTAATCTCTTCACCGGGTAAGGCATTTTCAACAAAAAAAGGGAAGTTATCTGCTTTGATAACTCCTTGTCCTTCATGTGTTAAATCAAGGACTGTTCCTTGAATCACTTCATTTTTCTGGAATTTTTTCATGCTTTTATGATAGCATACCCGCTTGATAAAGTCCAATGTCTTTCATCCTCTGCTATCAAGAATCAATTTCTCCAAAAAAGCAGTAATTTTTTCACTCTCTGCAGGCAGATGCTCCTGGCTCACCTGAAGAACTTCTGGGTTATCTCCTACAGAAATTGCAAGCTTGGCATGTGCGAGTAATTTTACATCATTTTTATCATTGCCAAAGCCGATATAGTTAGTTTGTCCCATGATTTCCGATAACACCTGATATTTATTGATGTTTTTTGCCGTAATCACGAGTTCCTCTACATCGGAATGATATAAAACAGCCAGTTCTTCGTCTGTATCGAATTCCTGATAAAATTTTGGTGTCACACCAAATATGATGATTTTGATGACATCTTCATAACTCAAGTCGACGTTTTGAGCTTTGTGGGCGGTATCCAATTTATTAAGTATGTTTGTTTGAGTAAAAACTTTTGCACTGTAATTCCAATCATAATCTATGACATACTCTAGCTTTCGCAACTCTATAAAAGTTACGATTTTTTCTACACTATTGGGTGTGATAGTTTGTGTAGAGAAAATGCGTTGCTTCATGCGGACAATACTACCATTTCCGCCAATCAAATCATTGTCGGGGAAGTCTTCCAAAAGCGGTAACATGTCACGTACGGGACGGGCTGAAGCAAAGATTATTTTGACCCTTTCATCCAGTTGACGTAATTTTTCCAGTATATTTGCTTCGATTTCGTAACCATTAAAAACAATTGTCCCGTCCAAGTCAAACACCAATGCATCATAACTTTCTTTCTTAAAATACATTCTCTTTCTCCATCATTGTCTCTCTCAACTTATTTTAACAGACATGAGCTTTTTTTAGAGCTATGCGAAACCCGATGCAGCTTTTATTTGGGAAATGGTTCGGCATTTGCGCTTATAAAATGAAAAAACTTCATGACCTGTAAAGTATCATAAAGTTTTGAATTTAAATATCAAAGAATGGATTAGTATTTTCTTTACTTTCAATAATTTCAACATCTGTGCCAAAGCTAGCTAGTTTTTCAGCGACTTTTGGGATAAAGAGATGTTCCAAGTAATGACCAGGATCAAGTCCAATAAGCCCTTGCGAAAGCTGGTCATGACCAACGTGATAATATATATCACCCGTAATATAGAGATCTGCACCTTTGGCTTGGGCTTCCGGCCAAAATTTGCCACCGCTGCCACCACAGATTGCCACACGTTGAATAGTCTGGCTCAAAGAGCGATCATAAGTCACCAAACGCAGATGATCTAAAGCAAAAGTTTGTTTCATTTTTTCCGAAAAATCCGCCAAGCTCATCGGTGTAATATTTCCAACACGACCTAAACCTTCCGCTGATAAGATTTCCGTATCTTTAATTTCTAAAAGATCACAGAACCAATCGTTCAGCCCACCATCCACAACATCAATATTGGTATGGCTTGTATAAACTGCAATACCCGCTTTTATCAAATCAAGGACAATTTTTTCTTGACTGTCCGCATCTGTCAGGTTTGCTAAAGGCCGAAAAATAACCGGATGTTTCGCTAAAATCAAATCCACATCTTTTTCAATAGCTTCTGAAACTGTTTGTTCACGAATATCTAAAGTAACCAAGACCTTTTTTACTGGAGCTTCAAGAGAGCCTATCTGTAATCCAACAGGATCGCCTTCAACTGCTAAATCTTTGGGACAAAATTCTTCGTACAAGGCCATGAAATCTCTGATTTTCATTGGAGAACTCCTTCTATTTTTTCTTTTTCTGCTTGAACTGTGGCACGTTTTTCATGATTTTCAGGAAGTCGCTCAAGTATTTTATTTAAAGTATTGAGCTCTTTATTCCACTTTTGACAGAAGACTTCTGATTTTTCTTGGGACAAATATGGTCCAAATTCAAGTTCCGTTTCATTCAGCTCGGCTGTGCCGTGTTCTGCCACAATAATTTCGTAGATTTTTCCTGCTTCCAGAAGTATCTTTTCGGAAGTAATTACAAAATCATGGTCCATAAGCCACGAACGAAGGCTTTCTTCATGATTATTAGGTTGCAAAATGAGTTGCTCTACTTGGCTCAATTTATCTTTTCCTGCTTCGAGGATTTCGGAGATTAAAATACCGCCCATACCAGCAATTACAATGCTTGTGATATTATCACTTTCTTCAAAGGCAGCCAAACCATTGGCTAATCTGACTTCAATCTTCTCTTGCAAGTTCTGCTCAGCCACGTGATTACGGGCAATTTGATAAGGTCCTTTAACTACTTCGCCTGCGATGGCAAAGTCAATCTTTTCTTGCTGAATCAAATAGGTAGGTAAATAAGCATGATCACTGCCCACGTCCAGAAGACGACTGTTTGGCTTCACGAGATCTGCAACAGCTTGTAGACGTTTTGAGAGTTTTATTTCATTCATTTAAGTTTTTCTTTCCAAATTTACAGTATTCGAGCACAGGACATTCTTCACACTTTGGTGCACGCGCTGTACAATGATAACGCCCAAAGAAGATGAGATGGTGATGACTTTCCACCCAACGTTCTTCAGGAATCAACCTCATCAACTTCTCTTCAACCTCCAAGACGGAGGCTTTTTGTGGCACAATATCCAAGCGTTTTGAAATCCGTTCAACATGGGTATCAACAGCAATTCCGGGAATACCGTAGGTTTCGCCCAGAACAACATTTGCCGTTTTCCTGCCTACACCTGGCAAGGTTTGTAATAACTTTTTATCTCTTGGCAGTTCACTATTAAAATTTTCTACCAACATTTGGGAAGTCTTGACAATGTTTTTCGCTTTTGTTTTGTAAAGTCCAATCGTTCGGATGCATTGTTCAACATCTGCGATATCTGCCTGTGCCAAGCTTTCCGGATCAGGGTATTTAGCAAAAAGTCCCGGTGTTGCCTTGTTCACACCCTTATCTGTTGCTTGGGCGGATAAAATCGTAGCAATTAAAAGTTGAAAGGGTGTATCCCATTCTAGTTCACCATGTGCTTCGGGAAACATAGCAACAATGATATCTAAAGCTTCTAAAAATCGTTTCTTACTCAGCATATTATTTTCCGTTCCAGGGCCCATCCATCGGGATATAGAAATCAGTATTTTTATGGTTTTGCGTTGCTTCGTTACGTTCTTCCTTGCGTTGTTCCACCGCTTGGGTACTCATCAAGCCGTCATTACGCCAATTGCGTAAAATGGCTTTGATATAGTTGAGCGAAACCTTGCGGTTCACCACTGCTTCACGTAGGGCAAGTTTAATGAGCTCAAAGTCGTACTTATCTTCAAACAAGAGAATACGAAGCTCTTCGCTTTGCATCGGAGTAATCATGCCCATTTCCGCTTCGAAAATATTGACCAATTCTTGTAGCTGGCTCTTATTTTGCTGTGTTGGTGTAGTTGTTTCTGCATGCTCTTCTTTAGCTAAACCATCCAGTTGGTCTAACTTTTTTAAAGCTGGTGTGACATCAAAAATGGTTTCCATATCTCCAGCAATTCCGAGTAAAGTAACTTTTAAAGAGCCAAACTCTTGAAGGTTGTCAATACTACGATTCACATCGGCAAGTTTTTTTCCTATTTTAGTTGCAATTTCACTTGGTGCTATATCACGATTTTCATATAAATAGAGCCAAACCAAAAAATCCTCTGCCGAAGGAAACACTTGAGCGAAATGCTCCAGCATAGCATGAGGAAGTACGATGTGTCCAGTCATGTAATTTTCATAGTACGTCATAGTTCTATTTTATCATAAATGCTTCAATCAACCATAGATACATCATCATTGAAATACACATTTAATTTTTAAATTTTTTGACATAAACAAAACGCTCAACAAATGCAAAAATAATAACGATAATTACTGCCAGTGTACTATGAGAATCGACGATTCCTAATACTTTTAGAAGTGCAATAACAACAATTTCAAGTGCGATTAATACAGCGATAGCTACCATGTTTTTCATAAAAACCTCTTATAATTCTTTATTTTTAATAATGACACATGTTATTTTAGCATATGCAATCCTATAGAACACTACATCTCGAGACCTATTTATTGGAGTTAGCCCATTTACAAAATATGATATGGAATAAAAAAGAAACCCTCATTTACTAAGAGTTTCTTTTTTATTTGATGCTAATTTTAATCAAATTCCTCATATTCATTTGGATCTTGACCATCAATACGTCCGTCTGGTTTTTCCAGAGTATTAATCTGCGCAACTTCATCTTCAGTTAATTCAAAATCAAAAATTGCTAGATTTTTTCGTTGATGGATTAAATTTCTGGATTTTGGAATGGGAACAATGCCACGTTCTACATGCCAACGCAATACAACTTGACCTGCAGTCTTCCCATACTTTTCAGCCAGACTTGTGATAATGGGCTCTTCAAGAGCATCATTTCCTCGCCCTAATGGACTCCAGGCTTCCGTGATGATACCACGCTCAGCGTTGGCTTTCACCATACGCTCTTGCACCCAATAGGGGTGGATTTCGATTTGGTTAACGGCTGGAGTAACGCCTGTTTCAGCAATAATTTTGTCTAAATGCTCGGGTTCAAAGTTGGAAACCCCGATAGAGCGTATTAAGCCCATTTTTTGAGCTTGAATTAAAGCCTTCCAGGCTTCCACATATAGTCCACGTTTTGGCAAAGGCCAGTGAATCAGATATAAATCAAAATACTCCAAGCCCATCCGATAGAGTGATTCTTGAATCATGGCCAAAGCATCTTCATAATGATGATATTTTCCCGGTAACTTCGTTGTCACGAAAAACTCTGAACGCGGAAGACCTGAGCGACGAATGGCTTCACCAACTATCCCCTCACTGTCATAGTTGGTTGATGTATCCAAAAGACGGTAACCACTCTGGATAGCTGTCAAAACCTGATCCAGACCTTCTCCGCCCCTTATCTGGTATGTTCCTAAACCTACAGACGGTAGCAAATGACCATCATTCATCGTAATTAAAGGTGTTTTCATTAGTAAATCCTCCTTATAGTTGAATTTCCACAGAAAATAAACACATATTCTCTATATTTTCATTCTAACATAGGACAGAGTTGAAGAAAAAATACCTGTTTATTAATTTTGGACGATGAGGTTTTATTTTTCATACTATTCTTTGCCAAACAAGGATTTGTATTCGCCGTAGCCCTCTTCTTCTAACTTTTCAACCGGGATAAATCTTAAAGCCGCAGCATTTATACAATAACGCAATCCTCCTTGATCCTGTGGTCCATCATTGAACACATGTCCTAAGTGAGAATCAGCCTCCTTACTTCTTACTTCCACACGATGCATGCCTAATGAAAAGTCAGCTTTTTCTTTGACCCCGCGTTTTTCTATGGGGTGAGTAAATGACGGCCAGCCACAACCAGCATCATATTTATCCGTTGAACTAAAGAGCGGTTCCCCGCTGACCACATCAACGTAAATTCCCTCTTGATAAAAATCATCGTATTTTCCTGAAAAAGGACGTTCAGTTGCATTTTCTTGAGTCACTGCATATTCTATGTCAGACAATCTTTGCTTGAGTTCTTCTTTTGAAGGTTTTTCCATTATAAACACCGCCTTATCTGTTTTTCTCCCTTTATTATAGCACTCTCACAATAAAAAGTAGTTTGTTCTGTCTGTAATTTCTCCTTGAAGTTCTTTATTATAGCAGCATAAAAAACACCACTTATCTAAAGTGGCATTTCTTCATCTTTGAACTCTAGTTTTTAGCAATGCAATGCGCCGTATAATGACATTTTTTAACTTTATCGCACCCATATTGTCCATCACTTCGAGACAACCTGCTATAATTTTTTCACCTTTACTTCGACTTTCAAAAGCGTAGATATAACATCCTTTTAAAACACGAGCGATCGCCTTACTTGTCAAATCTGATTCCACAGCGAGACTGTTCAACCGTGATAAAACAATCCCTGCTTTTGTATCACATTCTGCTTCAATAAATACTAATTCGGCCTTAATCAAAATATTAATCAGCAATGCACGATATTCATGAAGTACTTTTAAGTATTTAAAAACATTTTTATTTTTAAAAAATGTTTCGATAATATTCCAGACCAAGTTTAGGTTGAGTTGTTCCAAAGTGTGGATGAGGATATATAATTCATACAACCCCCAAAGTGGCCCTACTGATAAAAGAGATTCGACTTCTTGGATCTCTTTTTCCGACAGCTGAGTGTAAGTTGCTTTGGCACTTAAAGCAATCATATAGGTAGATTCATTCTCATATTCGAGATTTTTTTCATACAGATGTTGGAGTTCTGCCTCATCTTGATTATAATATGCATCTTCAATATTTTGAAACTGTGTAATAAAATATTCAGGTAAGCCGTTATTTACAAGCAAGGAATAATCCAAAATAGTAAGATTCATACTTTCTAGAAGAGCTTCAAGCTTGTCAAAAGACACTAGAGATTTCCCATTTTCAAACTGTGAAATCGTTGCTTTAGAAACCCCACTTAGTGTATTCAACTCTGATAGACTCATATTTTTTTGTAACCTTAAGTTGCGGAATATTTTTCCATACTTACTATAAATCATTTTACACCAAACCTACTTTCGAGCGTTCTAAGACAGATAACCTTTATCATTATCTACTTCGTAAGCTCTCACTTTCCAAGATAAAATTATATCTTTTTTGTTCTTAGGAGTATATACCAAACAGGATATGTTTAGAATGCTAAACATAGTATGCTTACCTTAGATTTTGGCTTGTCACTTGAGGTGTCTTTTTGTTATGATTGAAAGTTATTCGAAAAGTAATTTTGGTTTCTTCTATTATAATGGTAGTGGCAAGTATTTCTCTTTAAATACGATAAAAAAACGAGGTTTTACAGGACCTCGTTTTAGTTCATTATTATTTTGTTATTATATTACTTTGATTGGAGGATCAATTAGTAAAAGAAGCGAATGAGTATACCACCCATGATGAGGACAATGGCACCACATAAACGGTTGGCCATTTGTGCAAAGGCAATCATTTCCATACGATCAGAGGCAGAGAGAACAGCAATATTACCTGTTCCACCCATAGAGTTGTTAATCATACCAGCACCGATAGCTGTTTCGACAGGGTACATACCTAAGGCAAGACCTAAGAACCAGCTTGTTAAGCCCATAGCGATAACACTTGTCAGACAAAGCACAATAAATTGCCATGTCAAAGCAGAACCTAGTGTGGTCAAATCAATCAATGCCAAACCAATACCTGCCAATACCGCATGTGTAAGATTGGTCATGATGATTTGGTTAAACATCACCACTGATTCTTCCAACTCTTTTGGTACAGCATCAAAGGCTTTGAGAACAAAGACGATGATGATCATAAAGGCGTATTCATGGATATTTGGGAAGAATTTGTTTAAAATCACACCCACCATGAGTAGAGTAAAAGCATAAAGCATACCGACACCAATTTTAGTGGCATCAAATTCAATTTTAGGTTTTGCGAGTTCTTCTTTTGTCGCAGAAACTAAAGTTCCGTGACCATTGTATTTTGATTTCGCAAAGATTTTAGAAATAGAAAGCGCCCCAATAATGGCAATAATATTCCCAAAGGTTACTGCGGGAGCAAGTTGAGAGAAAATTGCGGTTTGGTTACCATTGGCTAAACCATCAGCATAGATTTGTGATAAAGGAGTAATTCCGGCTCCCATACCACCAGACATCATAGGCATTGAAACATACATGACAGAGTCTGCAAAACCATTGCCAAGCAAAACACCCATACCACCAACAGCGAAGAAACCAACAACCATTGTCACCAAAGCAACAGGGATAAATTTAGCTGAAGCTTTGACAAGCAAACTTCTATTCATTCCCAAGATTGACCCACAAATCAGGGCTGCAATATAGAAATCAAGGAAACCAAATTGACCGCCCATAAATTTGCCTACTGCATCAATCACATTTGCAGGAATAATATGGAAAAAGGATAAGAGAGTTGCACCTAACAAAGTGAAGACTGACCCACCACCCAAATATGAATTCATAATCGGTAATTTTTCACCGATAAAGTAAAGTAAGTGCCCCAATAGTACTAATAGGAGTGTAATCCCCACCATGTTAAGTGGCAATTTCCCTAAACCTATCGTCACTGCCAACACAATCATAAAAAAGGCATAGAGAGGAAGACTTATTCCTGAAATTTTTATTTCTTTTAATTTTTTCATTTTAATCCATTAACCTCTTAGTATTTTGGATACCATTTCATCTCGCGAACGGCTTTCACCATATCTTTTTCCTGAGCTTGTGCTAAGCCTTGTTCTTGAGCTTTTTTCGCTACTGCTTCTGCAACTTTGATTGAAACATCAGCAACATATTCAAATGGAGGAAGCACAGGAGCACCTGCAGCACCTGGATCAACAAGTCCGCTCAATGAGTGCGCAGCGGCACCAATCATTTCATCAGTAAGAAGTGATGCTTCTGAAGCCAACATACCAAGACCTAAACCAGGATAGATCAACGCATTATTGGCTTGACCGATTTGGTAGTCAATGCCTTTATAAGAGACAGTTCCTGAAGGTATACCTGTTGCAACAAAAGCTTTACCATCAGACCATGTAATTACTTGTTCAGCAGTTGCTTCCAATTTTTTAGTAGGGTTTGAGATTGGGAAAATTACTGGACGTTCAGTGTTGGCACACATTGCTTCAACAACTTCTTTGGTAAACGCACCAGCATCAGTTGAAGTACCAACCAAGATAGTGGCTTTAACTGTTTTGATAACATTGGCTAAGTCAGTCATATCACCAGCATTTGCAAAATCTGCACGTTTTTTAGCAAATGGTTTTTGTGCTGGAGTCAAATCTTCCATATCATCAAAGAGCAAACCTTGTTTGTCCATCATGAAGAAATGGTTGTAAGCTTCTTCTTCTGAAAGTCCTTCACTTACCATTTCTGCATGAACACGGGCAGCAATCCCTGCACCAGCAGATCCACCACCGTAGCAGAGATAAACTTGATCCGTTAATTTTTCACCTGTGATATCAAGTGAACCGAAGATACCACCTAAAACAACAATACCAGTTCCTTGAATATCATCATTGAAAGTTGGAATTTCTTTTTTGTATTTGTTCAAGATATTTGCAGCATTTGAACGTCCGAAGTCTTCCCAGTGCAAGTAGAGTTTAGGGAACATTGCTTCAGCAGTTTCCACAAACTGGTCAACAAAGTCGTAGTATTGGTCACCATAAACACGTGCGTGACGATTTCCAAGATACATTGAGTCTTCCAAGAGCTCTTTACGGTTAGTACCTGCATCAATAACGATAGGAAGAACTGATGCTGGATCGATACCGGCTGCTGCAGTATAAACCATTAATTTACCTACAGAGATATCAACACCTTGTGTACCCCAGTCGCCAATACCGAGAATTCCTTCAGCATCTGTCACAACAATCAGACGGATATTGCGATCGCCCGCTGCGTTTTTCAATGTTTCTTGAATATTTTCTGGATGATTAATATCAAGATATGCAGCATATTGGGGATCTACAAATAGACGGCTGTAGTTTTCGATAGTTTCAGCAATAACTGGATCATATACGATAGGGTTAAACTCTACGATATGTTGGTTAAACAAATAGTAGAACAAAGTACGGTTTGTATTGAAGATTTCCATCAAGAAATGACGTTTTTCCAAATCAGATGGTTTTTCCAAGTAATGTTGGTAAGTTTGTTCTGCTTGTTCTTCAAGTGTTTGAACATAAGGTGGCAAAAGACCGATTAAGCCAAGTTCCTTACGTTCTTCCATAGTAAATGCTGTTCCTTTATTTAAAAAAGGATTGTTTAAAATTTCATGTGCACGCATTCGTACGTCCTCCAAATTTATTATTCCTATAAGAAATTCTTACAAGATGTATTTTAATACTTATAAAAAATTATAGTCAAACCTTTGGGTTATGATAAATATTATTTATAACAAATCAGAAAACTTGTGATAGAATATAAGGGTCAAAGGAGCGTTTAAACTAATGAACTTGCATGATTTCGAGTACTTTAATGCCTTAGGAGACTTGTTGTCTTTTACTGCTGTTTCTAATCATTTTGGGGTAAGTCAGCCGACAATTACCTATGCTGTAAAGAGATTGGAACAATATTATAACTGTAACTTAATATACAAAGATCCTTCTCACCGGACAGTTGTCCTAACAGATGAAGGAAAAATATTGAAGATTCATATCGAAAGTATTTTAGAAGAGTTGGCACTAACGCAAAGAGCCATCGAGCATTCTAAAAATCATCAAAATCATATTGGTTTTCCTCCTATCATTCGAGCAAAAATCCTGGCTCAACTCTTAAACGATAAGGATGCGATTAGCTTTTTATCGAAATTTGATTTAGTATCGGGTGGCTCGGAGGAACTTCTGGCCAAACTTATCTCCGGCACAATTGATTTTAGCCTTATAGGCAGTATTGCTCCCCTGATGCATCCCAACCTTTTTGTGAAGCTACTTTATCAACGCGAATTTTATATCTTTGTCTCTAAAGATAACCCACTTGCCTCACGTCAAGAAATTTCATTTAAAGAAGCTTTGGATTATCCGTTTATCCTGCTTGATGAAAGCTTTGTGCATATGGAAGCTTTCCAAAATTTAAATGAAAAATACAAGAAAAAAGCAAAAGTACTCTTTAATTTTTCTGATATCCATACTATTGGCCAACTGGTCAACTCAAATGTTGGCATAACCTTGATGACCGATTTTCTTCCTTTTGCCGATATGGATAGTCTTATAAAGATACCACTAATACCTGAAGATAAGCAAATTTTTCATGTTCAATATGCTTATTTAAGAAGTACACTGCTCAATGAGGACTTGAAGGAATTAATTCGTTTGCTTGATGAGCTAAATGAAAAAATAAATTGAAGTGAAAAGAGAATTTTTCTCTTTTTTCTTTGTTAATTTTTCTCCATTTTTTTCACAAACTTTCGCCAACCGCATAATTCCGGAAAGAATTGTTTGACAAGCCCCCCTCAAAAAAGGTAAAATATTCACAAAGACTATGTAAAGGAGATAACATGGCTGGCTCCCAAGTTAATAAACAACTACCTAAGGCAACGGCAAAACGTTTGCCTCAATATTATCGCTTGTTCAAACTTTTAGTTGATGAACAAGTAACACGCACAAACTCACAACTTATTTCGGAAAAAATTGGTGTGGATGCA
Source organism: Oechydrus chersis rufus (assembly GCA_018250615.1). Taxonomy (NCBI): domain Eukaryota; kingdom Metazoa; phylum Arthropoda; class Insecta; order Lepidoptera; family Hesperiidae; genus Oechydrus; species Oechydrus chersis. The sequence continues at coordinate 11,965 of DWTS01000032.1, read as the reverse complement.
GCGACGATTCGTCGCGATTTTTCACTTTTTGGTGAGCTGGGACGTCGAGGCTATGGCTATGAAACACGTGCTTTACGTGATTTCTTTGGAGAATTACTCGGACAAGATCAAGAAACGCATATCGCACTCGTCGGAGTCGGTAACCTTGGACGCGCCCTTATTAATTATGAATTCCAAAACCGCAATAAAATGCGTGTTACCCAAGCTTATGATGTTCCAGAAAATCCACTCGTTGGTACAACAACTTCTACAGGTGTTCCTATCTACGACATCGCTGACTTCTCTAAAAATATTAAAAATTCAAAAATCAAAACAGCAATTATTTCTGTAAATAAAGAGAACGCTCAAGAAGTCGCAGACATCCTAGTTAAATCAGGTATCAAAGGTATTCTTAACTTTTCACCTTTGCGCTTGCAAGTTCCAGAAGACGTTGTCGTTCAGTCGATTGACTTAACGAAAGAACTACAAACTCTCTTATTCTTTATGTCAAATAAGGACATCAAATAAAACAAAAAAGCCTGATTTAAAAATCACGCTTTTTTTTAATAGTTTCATCTTTTTATGAATATCACAAGTCAGATAAAAATTTACGATATTCTCTCGGAAAAAAACGCCGTATTTCATCAGAATTATAGCCAACCAGGTAATTATTTTCATCTAAAATGATTGGTGTTTTAAACAGTGACGTATTCATTTTGAGATAATACAGCGCACTGTGGAGCTTCATATTTGCTATTTTTTCCAACTCTTCTTCATTTTTAAGATTAACTCTTTCTGGATTTTTGATTAATTCATTTATCCCTTCTGTCGTTAGTATTAAAAGTCTTAGTAAATCATCTACAGTTATTTGACTTATGTTTTGCTTTTCAAAATTAATACCGTAACGTTCAAACCACATGAAAGCTTTTTGACTAGATTTACACTTGCTTCTATAATAAATTTTTAATATGCGCCACACCTCTTTACTATTGTATTTATTATTTGGAGATTAAATAAAATTAAGAAATAAAATAGGTAATACCAAGAGCAAAAAGAATGGAATCATTACTTGCATTGGATCTGAAATAATATGTGCTGCCAAATCCATTGAGAGCTGTTCAAAAGGAGATATGGGGCTTGTTTTTATCAAATTATCACCAGATACATTCCCGGTCATACTTAAATTCATCGTCTTACTGCTGTTATCATTTAAAGGACTCGTTTTTGTTAATCGTCCTTGAACTAAACGGCGATATATTGTACCCACATTTCCCTCACAGCGGATGAGTGTTAGGATTGGTGTTCCTTTAACATCGCTATTAACCACATCGACTTGTGTATCCTTTATGACTTCATTTTTAATCACTTGGTACTCATAAACATTCTGAAAATCAGTCGCATAGATTTTATCGTCTTTAACAAGGTTACTGATGCGATTAAAAAGAACATCGACATTTTTGTTTGTATTGACATTATAAATATTGTGTGCCAGAAGCACGTAGTTGCCTTTGCCTAATTTTTGTCCTTGCCGATATGTTGAAGCGCCGGTCATCAAATTTGTTTGACTTATCCCGGCCAATATGGGCAAGTTTACTTCTTCTTTTGGAATATAAATCTTACCTATACCATTATCATTGACAGTCTGTTGCAGATTTTTCCTACTTTCAGCAAAATTAGTAACATTTACACTGGCAATTTTGCTCTCATCATAATCAGCTTTGAGTATCTTATCTGGATTATAGGCGGACAATTCGTGTTGCTTTCCCACATTAATATTAGGTAAGGAGGATTGTGTTTGTATTCGGAAATAGCCGTAAATGGCGAAACCTAAAATAGAAATCATGATCACTAACATCACAACAAACATCCCACGTGTCACCATTATCAAATGACGAATACGTGTCATGGCTCGTGCCGAAATTTCTGGATCTTTCTTCCGCGACTGTTTCAAGAAGATACGATACAGCAGAAAGAGGAGAATGAACAAGAGGAAACAAAGTCCCAATGATCCCAAGACAACAGTTTGATAAGTCCAAATATTACGCTTACTTGTCTTCTTAGATATGGCTTCTTTATAAGGAATTCGTTTTCCATTTACAAGGAGGCGATATGTGTTAATTCCTGGTGGTGTACATGTTAAAAGTGTCACGCGATCTTCACCAGGAACGATTTTCACCTTGTCCACTTCACTCGGAAGAACTTCTTGAAAAGAATCAATTTCATAGGCGAGTTTTTTACCTAATATATTAATGAAGAAGATATCTCCTTCTTTCAGATTTTTGATATCTGTAAAAAGAACTTGGTTTTCTAAGCCACTATGTCCACTAAGTACAGCCCGTGTATTCTTTCCCCCAATGGGCACAGAAGACGATTCAAAATGCCCCACGCCCTTATCTAGAGTGCCATAAGAGGTACCATGATAAAAAGGGAGATGATTTACATTGATAGCTGGAATGTCAATCGTCCCCATTACTGGAGGATTACCGTTAGAGATAACCTTGCTGTAATCTACTGGATGACCAACTTTTCCTTGTTGGCGGTCAAAGATATATTGGTTGTATTTTTCAGCTAAAGCCCACTGCTCGTCACGTTCTTTTTGACTCATCTTTTTCAAGCTATCATTGTAGCTACTGGTTGCGACAGACCTTTGTTGGTTAGCCATGTAATTACCAATGATTGGGTAGATAAGAATTCCAATACCAATAAAAATCAATAGAAAGGCAAAAACAAGGAGGGGAGAAACTCTTCGCCTTTTTTGACCTAATGGGACAGCCTTATCCCTTTTACTTTTTTGTTTCTTAATCAATTTTCTCTCCAACTTTTCTTCAAAGTTTTATTTGTTCTTGAAAAAATATAAGATTGAAGTCCTGCATACCCTCCGGCTTGCATTCTACTTCAATCTTATTTTTTCAAGGATTATTGTGTGTCGCACTTATTCGTGTGCTTTTTTCGTCCACCACAGTCCACTGAAACCCACAAGTACAATCACGCTTATCATCGCGATGATAATTTGATAGGATCCAATATTACCACTTGTATCGGGTAATTTATCTGGCAAATTATTGTCCGGAATTTGCGGTGTATCCGGTAAAACCATACTTGATTTTGGATAAATATAGACTTCATTTATCAAACCATTTGCATTTTGCATGGGAAGGGAAACTAAAACAGGCGACATTGGTGTTGGTACTTGCTCACTTTTTGCTTCAGTGACTTGATACACACCACGGGGAAGCCCTGTTAATTCGGCTTCGCCTTGAGCATTTGTTGTGACCCTTTGACTGAAGGCATCAGTACCTTGAGCGGTCACATAAGTATTCATTTCCGTTTTAGTCATGCGTGTAATTGTATACTGTACACCTGCAAGACGTTGAAGATCTTCTGTACCGCTTGTGACTGGTGTTCCATCATGAGTTAGCTGACTTTCTTGACTGTCACTCAAATTATATTTAATAATATGAATACCATAACTTCCAGGAACTTCTTGGGCTGCAGCATTTGAAGCAAATCCAAAGGACAGAAAGACTGACAAAGCAGCTGCTAGAGTAAAAATGTATTTTTTCAATTTAAGCTGCCTCCTTACTATTTTTTCTATGACGATAAAAGAGACCACCACCAAGTCCAAGCATTCCCAGAACAACAAGGCTAAGCGCAATCAAGAGGCCAATGCCTGCTTTTCCACCTGTGAAAGGTAAGATTGATTCAGCATCATCCTTGATTTGAAGATTAATCGTTTGATTACCTTCTTTTACAGTAAACGTAACCGGTGTTTTCAAAAGCTCATAACCATTTGGTGCTTTAATTTCAAAAACAGTATAGGTCTGAGAGATTGGATTATGATCTGCATCGTAACCAGCAAAAAGGTTTTGATCGACATTCAAATTACCTGTCTTATCGGTTGTATAGGTACCAATAAAGTCAGCACTTTGTTCACCATCTGCCGGTATCTCTTTTAAATCTCCACGATAAATGGCGAATTTCGCACCAGCAAGTCCATCGCCTAAAATATTCTTTTTGAAGATGTCTAAGTGTGCTGAGCGGTTGATTCCTAAGTTATTGTAAGGTAATTCTTGCAAACCATCTTTTGGCTTAATCACTGTATCGAGATCTTTAAGTCTTGCTCCAACGTCATTCCAGTCAGAACCTTTAATCGGATTTTGAGCTGTGATACGGTCTTCCTCTGCTTTAACTTTTGAATTTTTTGCATCTGAGTTAGACGAATCTGCCATGAACTTAGTGACTTGGTACTCTTTTGTTTGCAATTTGCCGTTGATTTCAAATTCAGCGATATAATGCCCTTCGGATAAGTTACTGAAAATATAGAATCCCTTATCATCTGTTTTGATTAAAGAATTTCCTTTGCCATCGATGAATTTTTCACCTTTGACATTTTCAGTTACCAGTTGATCTTTATAGTTTGGATTTTCCAAGCTTGTACGATAAAGCTTAACAGCAATATCTTTAACAGGTGCCTCAGCATCGTCTTTCAATCCGTCATAGTTATCGTCATACCAAACATATCCTGACAATTCACGACCATAAATCTTCGTTTCAACATTGTTTGTTGTTTGCTCTTGATTGACAATCGAATTCACTGTTGCATTATTGATTAAATCTGCACCAACGTTGTCTTTATGTTCTACTGTGATTTTCAAAGCATAAGTTGTATTGGCTGGAATGTTGTCTACATCCACCAAAATTGCAGATGTTTTTTCCAAGACAGAGGCATCTGAGCCATCATAAGCTAGCCAACCCTTAGCGGCTAATTCTGTCGCACTTTGAGGTAAACTATTTGGATCTAATTTAGTATTTGTTTCTGCTTGGCTTGGATCTTTGTAATAAAGACGTGCTCCTTTAACAGCTTCACCGTTCGCATCAACTAATTGAGCTGACAGGAGATGAGCTGTACCTTTAGCATTAAAGCTTGTTTGACGATCATCTTGATTGAAAGGTAAAACATCTAAAATACGAACCTTATCCATACTTGATGTTGCACTGGTATTTGCCGTGTTGATTGTGTAAGTGATCGGTTGAAGACGGCTTTTTGCTGTGTCGACTGGATCAACAGTTCCGTTTTCTGTTAGATTCTTATCCACTTCTTTAGAAACTTTCAAGGCATTTTCTGTGTCCTTGTCCACAGTAGTCACCACATCATTACTTGGATCATCAAAAGTTGTATCATCGTAATAATGACCGGACTGTTTTGTATTGTTCACGATATGAACTTTACCATTTTCGTCACGTTCTACTTTTCCTTCATCAGTTACGCGAGCACCTATTTCGAAACGCACTTTATGGATTTCTTCATACATTTTAGGATCTTTAAGCAACTCTGGCTTAGCTTTTATCGTTAACACACCATTAACCATGCTATATTCAAAACTATTTGTAAGATCCTCACCTTTAGTGCTGCCATCCCAAGCATAAGCTTTTATCGATGATACATCGTCAAAAGTAATTCCAGCAGGTGTGCTGTCTGTTAATTGCCAATCTTTGAGCGCCTTATTTTCATCATAGGTAGGAAGCTCTAAAAATTCCCCCTCTAAAGTATAAAGATATTTTTCATGGATATCCGTCAATGTATCGGAATCCACAAGTTTTTCATCGGAGTCACTAACATATTTTATCGGAGGATTTAAAGGTTTAGGCTTAGATAAATCCTTCACTGAAGGAACAGCAAAATAATCAACTGTCCCTTCAGCAGTTTTCTGATTGAGCAAATAAGTTGCAGCATTGGCAGGATAGAATTTTCCATCACGATATTCTTCTTTTAACTCAACATTATAAGTCAAACGAATACCATCTTTTTCTGTCTTTGTTCCACCGAAATTTAAGGAATTTAGGGTAACTTGATTATTTTCTGGCACAACTTGCACATCAGAAGCATACGCTGGAAAATTTGCAGTTCCTTGTTTGATTTCTGTCAGAGCACCGTTCTCCACCTTCAATGCAGAAAGTTCTGGACTTCCTTTGTAAGTGACAAATTCACTCATCGGGTCGGTTACGATACCATTTTGAATGGAGTTTGACATTCTATTTTTCAATTGATCCAAAGCATCAATTAAGTCTTCTTCATTTGCTGCAGAGTAATATCCGTCTGGCCCTAATGCTCTTAAAATTTCCAAAGCGTTCGAACCTGTGGCAAAACCTATAGAATATTTTATTATGTCAGGAAATTGTGAACTTCTTTTCAGAATATAGTCTTTATTATCTTCAATAATTCTAGCATTATTTGGACCTTCTGTACCATCACCCTCCCAATCTCTAGTCATTTGGTAGTTATCGTACTCTTGATTGTCTTGTTTCAATTGAACATTTCTAGAATCCAAACCATTACTATATGATTGTAGGTCAGGAGCAAATGTAGGTACACCGTCAGTCAATACAATAACAACTTTTTTTGCATCTTTCCTAGCCCCATATTTGGAATCGCTAAGCATTTTATATCCTGCATCTAGACCCATAAATGTTGGTGTTCCTGATCCTGTGCCTGGATGACTTTTTATTAAGGAATTATCCATATATTCTGCTGGGTTATCAGTGAATGCCGTACCATTAGAAAAGGTAGCTATATTTGCGAATAAATCAGTAGTTTGCTGCCATACGTAATCTGAACCAAAGTTAGAAATCCCTAATCGTATCATGCCCTGATTGCTTGAATCTAGTAGTTGTTCTGAAAAGTCCTTCACTGCTGACTGCAACAGTTCCCATCGACTTGGTGAACCATACTGATTGCCATAAATATCCGAGTTCATCGAAGAAGACTTATCCAAGACTAAAGCAATATCGACAGGTTGTGTTTCTTTCAAAGCTTTACCAATAACATCCAATTGAATTTTGAAATTATTAGGATCATCTGTTGGTATGACGATTTTTTTTACATATGCATCACCATAAGAATGATAGCCATTTTCAAAATCCAGTGCTCCAGTGCCTAAAACATTTTCAGTTGGTGTAACTTCACTGTTTTCTTTGCTGAAATCAAAGTTTTGGATATTCTCTGAACTCTGGTTCGTTGTGTAATTCTGTGTATGATGGGTGGGATAAATGCCTGTGTCATCATCCACGTAAGTGAAGGGATCATTAGGATTCACATCTATTTTTGGTGTCGTTATTTTAGGGAAAAAGTTAGTCTCTTTTACTGGGTCCACAGGAACAGAATCATCTATTGTTTCCGCAAATACAGGAGCAAAGCTATTAAACACTAATACAAACGTAGCAAGCCCCATCATTATTTTTTTCATACGTTTTCTTTTAAGATTCATTTTTTATCCTCTTCCATCATTCAAAAAACAAAAGAATTTTCATTTTTTAGTAAAATTTATCTATTATTTCTTGATGATTAATAAGCAATCAGACGGCTAGAGTAAGCTCTATCCGCCTATTACCTGAATCTAATTATGCTTGACGACGTTTTTTGTCAATGACAACTGCCGCTGTACCAAGTGCAATTGCACCAATCGCGATACTTACCATCAATGTTGTGCCTTTTGCACCAGTAAACGGAAGATCTGATTCTTTTTTGTTTTCAACAGTTGCTTCCCAAGTTGCATCTGCTGCTGTATTTAAGTTAACAGTTACTTTTATTGGATCTTTAACCAATTCGTAACCTGTTGGCGCTTTTGTTTCAACCACCCAGTAGTCACGTTGGATATCTGCATCAGCAAATGTTGGTTCTGTACCATCCATATCTTGCTTGCCATTACCATTCACATCGTCGTACCATTTCAATGGTAAACCATCAAACCCAGCATGACCTTGAGCATCTGAAGTTGTTGTTAAGAAATGAACCCCAGCAGGTAATTTGGTACCTTCAGTATAAGATTGACCATCTGATGCTAAGAATTTCCCAGCACGGGCATTTGCTTCTGAAGTTGCAATATAGAACTCCGCTCCCGCTAAGTTATCTCCTTTTTCATCTACCTTATGAAGATCTAAACCACCATCAAAGTAATCCGGAATATCACTGTTATGATCTGTATCTGGTTCCAAACCTGGTGATTTTTCATCTACAGTAAAGCTGTTATCAATCTTACCATCCCAACCTTCTTTAACTTGGGCTTTATAAACCACGCGCATTTGTGTTGCACCTGTCATAGTTCCAACTTTTTCCATTCCAGCTTGAGTTAACTGAACTGTATTCTTGCCTGCAGGTGTCATTTCATTAGCACCATCTACAAAAGTATAATCAGTCCCTTGTTCAAGTGATACCCAGTTATTGTCCTTGTCTTTAACTTGCATATCCACAGACAAGAGATTTTGATTTGAATCCATGTCATCGGTAACTTTCAGATAATCCATATAAACTTTATCACCTTTATGAACACGTCCACCAGTTGAGCCTGGTCCAGTATAATCTGTATTTGGATCTAAACCATCAATAAAGCTATCTTCTGCTGCCACATAGTAAAAATCAGAAGGATTAATATTAAATGCTGCTTCCCATTGATAGGTTTGACCAGCAACGAGTGATTCTCCGTCCATTCCATCAATCGTTTTAACGGGGTTAAGAGGTGTGTCTTCCTCATTTTTTGGATACACATTAATATCATAAATCAAACCAGACTGAGAACTACGATTTGTCATTGGCACATAAATGAAAGCAGGAATAGCTTTGTATTTAATTGTTGTTGCATCACCTGTCTCATTATTAATCACACCAGTTGAATCTTCTTCAACTAGCATGTAGATACCATCATTTGCTTTACCAGTACCTAAGTCAAATTTGATTTGCCCCTTATCATCCGTCGTTTTTTCTACTGGAGTGAAACTCTTATCAATTTCGTAGTCTTTACCTTCAACTGCTGTAGATACATCAACTAAAGGCTGCCCTCCATCCAAAGCCTTCACGCGCACGAGCTGGAACTTTACATTTTTCAATGTTGCTAAGTTGTCAGGATTATTCCATTCTGTACCATCACCAGGTGCTCCAAGTTGCCCTTCACTTTGAATAGCATATTTGGTCAAGGTGATTGAACGTGCTGATGTGTTATCCGCAATAGCTGACGAATCCGCATGAGCAACTATAACATTGTTCAAAAATGCTGGTGCTGATAAACTCATCACACTTGTTCCAGCAAGGGTTGTTAAAGCTAAGCCAACAATCATTTTGTGTTTGTAAGATTTTTTCATTTTTTCCTCTTTTTTTAGATATATAGTTCTCAAGTTAATTAAATTGACGAAAGACTTTAATGTAACTTAATCGGTTGTATTATACCGCCTATTTTTGCAAAACTCAATGGCTAAACGGCTTTGTTTAGGATACTAAACAAAGAATTTTTCAGGAATGCCCAGTTTATATTAGTCTGTTTTATAAAGCACAGTTTTGAAAAACAAAAATATTCAGACAATTGTTTCCAAACACTTTTAAGATATTTAAAACAAGACGAAAATAAACATAAGAAAACAACCAGTGAAAAAACACTGATTGCTTTAAAAGTTGTAACAGATTCTCTCAGTTTATCAATAAATAACTTTTTTTCTTACTATTAATTGTATTTTTATAGTAAAATTCCAGTATATTTTTAAGTTCTATAGCCTCTACATCTAGTAAGATACGCAAGGAACGTCTGACTATTTTGTTTCCCATTTGGCTGTCTTCAAATTTATAAATACAACATCCTTCCAAAAACATGCCAACAACTTTTTCCGTGATATCAATTATAGGCGGTAGTCCTTTTAGATACTTAATTAAACCCTCCGCTTCTTTTTGCATTCCTTGAGTGATAAGTAATAGAATGATTTTCACAATAAGTCGAGCAAAGAGAGGTCGATATTCCCGCCGTTCGCGGAGATATTCATATTTCGATAAACTTAACTTATTAATAATCGAAAGTGTAAGATTTTGGTCTATCTGAGGCATTACATTAATAAATAAATTGAGCTCATATCTACTCCACATCTCGCAATTATTAAAAAAAGTCTCAAGTTGCGTTTTTTCTTCCACATCGAGCTTCTCGTAACATGCCTTAGCCGCCAAAGCAATGAAATAATCTTCTTCAATCTCATAATAAATATTGTCATGATAAATCTTCATGAGTTTTTCTTTATTACGCGTCATATAAGCCCGTTCAATCTCTCGAAACTGTATGATAAAATATTCTGATTCACTGTTATTAATCATCAGAATATACGAAGTCATTGTTACATTCATCTTTTGAAGGGCCATATCCAATTTATCAAATGAAAGTAATGTTTTTCCATTCTCAAATTGTGACAACGTGCCTTTCGAAATTCCAAGGCTTTCAAAATAGCCTAGTGTCTTTTTATGCTGTTTCCTCAGCGTTCTAAAAGATTCACCATACTTGCTATAACTCATTTATTCTCCTCAAAAAAAAATCAAGTGATTCAAGCATTTCTTCTTAGACCTAATGAAATGCTTAAAACGCTTGAGCGTTATTCCCGGTGGAATTATATTTTATTTTTTTTGTATTTTTAACATTGATACAAAAGAAAATTACAAGATATAGTTTAGCATATTTTTTAATCATAATACGATACATTGGACTACAGAATGTTCATATTTCAAGATTTTAAACAATTTGTATTAGATTGTCTATACCACTCTTTTAAGTGTTATAATAGTTTAAGTGAAAAAGGAGCCTCAATGAAGAAAAAGTTTAAGATATTGACAATAATTTTTTTAATTATTCTGATAATAACGATAACATCATTAACATTTTATATGTATAATTTCGCATTTGTACCCAGAAATAAAAGTTTTGTCCCACATACTGGCCAAGATAATCCTGTAAATCTTAAAGCCAGCCAATGGCTTAAGTCTACGCAAAAGCAAGAATGGCATGAAAAATCAGCAACAGATAATTTGAAACTCAATGCTTATTATATTCCTGCACAAAAAGAAACCCCAAAAACCATTATAATTGCTCACGGTTACTTGGGCAAAAAAGAAGATATGGCACGCTATATGCAAATGTATCATGAGCTTGGATACAATGTCTTAGCGCCTGATGATCGCGGGGCAGGAACATCTGAAGGCAACTATATTGGGTTTGGCTGGCCAGATCGTTTAGATTATGTTAAATGGATTGACAAGGTTATTGAGTATAATGGTCAGGAGAGTCAAATCGCCTTGTTTGGTGTAAGTATGGGAGGCGCAACAGTCATGTTTACTGCAGGAGAAAAGCTTCCTTCTCAAGTCAAAGCAGTTATTGAGGACTGTGGATACAGCAGTATTTCTTCTGAACTCACTTACCAACTAAAAGAAATGTTTCACCTTCCAAAATTTCCTCTCGTCTACACGACCCAGTTCCTTGTCCAAGCGCGTGCGCATTACAACTTCGGGGAGGCGGATGCTACTAAAGCTTTAAGCCGGTCAACTCTTCCTATCTTTATCATCCACGGCGCAGAGGATAAATTTGTACCAACAAAAATGGCAGAAGAAAATTTTAAAGCTGCTCATTCTCCTAAAGAATTATGGATTGTACCAAAAGCCCAGCATGCACAGTCCTATATAGTCAAACCTGAGCAATATAAGCAACGGACAGCTGATTTTTTAAATAAATACATGAAGTAAAACTGTATGAACTGAGGATGTACCTTAAACGTTATGTTGTATCCCTTGCCTTCCTCTTTCCCTCGTCAACTTTCCAATAATCCCTCTTCTCTAAAACTCAAATAAGAAGCCTGTCCCGTAATGATATGATCTAAAAGGTGAATACCTAAATTATCGCATGCTTGCTTAAGCTTTTGGGTAAATAATTTGTCTTGTTGGCTTGGCTGTGTAACCCCCGATGGATGATTATGTGCAATGATAATCCCTACAGCTAAATTTTTTACCGCATGATGTAAAATTTCTCGTGGATTAGCAATGGAATGGTTCACAGCACCAATAAAAATCGTTTTTTTCTGGATAATACGATGTTGTGCATCTAGATAGATTGCCACCAAATTTTCCTGCTCAAAATCAGACATCTCATCTGCTAAACTCAATCCAAATTGCTGAGATCCTATCACCTGACCATAT